>WEIS01087236.1:9033-51182 GCA_013389965.1 Todus mexicanus | reverse complement strand
AAAAAAAAACTAAGGTGAAAAAATAAAAAAGGCAAATGGAACCCAAATTAAACGCCCAACCTTCCCTGTGTGCACGCAGCAAACTTTGGGTCGTCTGTAGAAATAATACCCAACCTCATCCCCAAAACGCTGAAGGTCTGAGGCAGTTGGAGTGCAGGAGGGAGAAAACCCGTGGTTTCCAAGGACTGATTAGATGGCATGCCAAGTGTATTAAATTTTGCAGACATTTTAACAGCAATATGCTAGATAGTTGGGTGTCCCCTGAGGCTGCTGGATTTTTTATATCCTTCACAGAAGGTCAAAGCCCTCTTCTGCCTGCCCCCCTCCCTCTCTCTGCTGTGTCTCGCTCACTCTCTTTCATCCTGTGTCCCTTTCTCTCTCTGTCACCATCCCTCTTTCCTCTTCTCTCTTTTCTTTTCTCTTTTTTTGGTGCACTTCTTCCTCCTCTTTTGCTCTGTGTGTGTAAAAGAAAAGATCAGTCATTTGTGAGTTCCCCAGCGAGTGGAAACTCTTGCACTCCCTGTGGTCTCGCGGCACAGAGATGGGTGTGCTGGGGCTTTCCCCTCTCTTTTCTGCACTTTGTTTTGGGGAAAATATGTTTTCCTCCTTCCACTCCCCAAACATCAGCGCTCACCACCCCTCCCCTGCTCTTTTTTTTTCCCCCTCCCTTATTTTTGTAGCAAAAACAACAACAAAAAAAGGGACAGGAAAAGAATCCATCTGGCATATGAATAATTGAAATGGCTCAACTCTGTTCCTGTTGCTGTTGTTTGCTCTCAGTTCTTCCTCCCCCGCCCCAACCGTAGCATCCCCCCTGGGGTATGGGAGTCGGAGGTAAGGACGAATTGATTCAGTGGAGGCAGGAGGTTTGGGGGGGGTCAGCACGCGGCTGGTGCCATTCCCCCAGAGTCTGGTCCGGAGGACAGCCTGTGGTTTGAGGGTGCAGGGCTGCTGAGGAAGGTTGCTCTCCCCGGTGTCACTGGGATGCCCTGGGAGCCGTTCCCCAGGCGACTGGCGGCATCTCCCCGCGATGCCACCGGCCGGGGCTGCCACAACGTGCCCCTCGTAAGCGGCGACAGGTTTTGCTCTCCCCGCAGCATCTCCCTGCTGCCTGCCTGCTCACTCCTGTGCCTCAGAGACTTCCCGTGCGTTCCCCACGCAGGATGGGGCCCCGCTGTGCCAGCTCTCCCCGCAGCGCTCTGCGGCTGGCTCCAGCTGCTCTGTGGAGCCGGCGCGTTCCCCATGGTGGCTGTGGGGATCCCAACGCTCATCCTTCACCCACAGCACCAGGACGGAGCTGCCGGAGCGTGAGGGGCTCTCGCCTCACGCCCAGCTCCCCGTTGGGCGAGTGTTGTGAGCGAGCTTATGGGTTCAGCTTCTTAGGATGTGTAGCAGCGTGAAAAAAACACCTCCCTGCTCCTGAGCTGGTGCAGGGTCTCCAGGGCTTGCAGGGGTTCTCCAGCTTTAGCCCGCTGCCTTCTCAGTTGGAAAGCACCAAGCGAGCCGAGGCACCCAGCACTCAGCACCCAGAGCGCGCCTCGTGCTGTCTCTTTAAAACCATTTCGAGCAAACCCCAAGAAGTTTAGTTAGTGCATGAATTCTGGATGAGGATGGGTCTCCAGATGCCAGCCCCGTCCATATTCCTCCCCACAAGGCAACTTCTATTTTCCTCCTCCCTCCCTCCCCCGCTCCCTCTCGCCTCCTGCCCAGTCTCTCTCTGTCCGTCCGTCTGTCATTTCCCCAGCTCTTTAGGAAGGGAAAAGCTGCCATAAGGTGTCGAACCTTGAAATACACACACGGCGCTCCTGGGTTGTTTTTTTTCTCTCTCTAGTTAGGCTGCCTCTGATGAGTTGTGTGTTTAGAAGAAAGCATTTGCCGTGCGTATTTGCGATTAGACTTGGCAGGCGCCGGGTGCGCGTGGCGTGTTTTGGGGGGGATGTTTGTGTATTGTTGGGGAGGAGTTTATATTTAGGCTCTGTTTTTTGTGGTTTTTTTGGGGAGGTAATGTATGTATGGCTGAGATGTGTGTGTGTGTGTGTGTTTTTATCAAGCTGCTTGTGTGTGTTTTGATGCTGTCTCGGTGGTTGGTGTGTGGGCATCTGGCTGCCGAGCGCCTATTGATGGAGATTTGCGTCTGTTTTTCCTTCTGTGAGGCCAGTGTAGGAGTTTGGGCTTGAGTCAGAAGGATTTTAAGTGTGTTTTAGGACACATACCCGGCGTGTTACGTGTGAGGTTTGCATGTAGTGTTTGTGAGGTTCACCAATTTCATTAATTCTGGAGGAGGGATGGGCTTTGGTGAGTCCTGCGCGTGTTTGGGACGTGGTTTTCATGCATCTGCTTTAAAATTACAAGACCAGCACTGGAGAGGTGGTGGTGGTAGGTCATAGGCTGGACTCGATGATCTAAGAGGTCTTTTCCAGCCTTAAATATTCTATGATTCTATGAAAAGTGATCAAGAAAGAATCTGCTGGAAAATTCAAGGGTGTGAATGTCTCATTAATAACATTACCGGCGTTGTAGGTGTTCAAGGGCAGGAAAGTTCCTACAAACTGGAATTCCTAAAAACTTCTTCTCTTTTTTTTTCAAAAAAATCTTTGTCTAAAAAATCCAGGAAAAAGGAAAAAAAAAAAAAGCAACAACATTTCAGGTGGCATTCAAATCAGGCTCATTTATATATATGTAGATGCAGAGGTCTTTTTTGTATAAAGACTCCTACACACGCTATAAAAGTTGCATGTAAAATCTTTGGTAACCCAGCACGTGGTACAAATAATTAGATATTTATATCTAATAAAACTGGTTTGATGGGGAAATCACTCTCTTCTGTGCAGATTTCCATTTGAAGGCAAGTTTCGGTGCTGGGGTTTGTTTTTTCTGACAGCAAAACCAAGGGTTTGGCACCGACAAAACATATTCCCCGTAAATATCTAAATATCTCTTCTCTGCCATAAACATTCGGAGATGTGCCCAATCATGTCGGAGGAGCCTATTTATCCACTCGCTGCTTTCATGTTAGTTACAGGGCGCTTTGTGGAGAGGAGGAACCTGGCAAACTATAAGCAAACAGGACAATTATTGTCCCTGGGACAAGGCATATGCCCAAGGCATATGGGCTGTGTATGGTATGGGCTGTGCATGGTATGGGCTGTGTATGGTATGGGCTGTATATCATATAGACTGTATATTATATGGGCTGTATATCATATAGGTTGTGTATCATATGGGCTGTGTATCATATAGTCTGTATATTACATAGGCTGTATATCGTATGGGCTATATATCGTGCGGGCTGTGTATGGTACAGGCTGTGTATCCTATGGACTTTGTATGCTACGGGCTGTTTATCATATGGGTTAGGCAGAGGCTCTTGGACACAGCCGTTCTCGGACACTGAGCCCCTTCCCAAGGGCACCCAGAGGTCCCACAACACGCAAACACCAACTATGGGCAGAGAGACCTTGTGGTGCTGGCACGTGGTGCATCCAGCTTCTCTGCATCCTCATGCAAAGTGGCCTGTTGGTGCTTTGCTGTAGCTCCAGGAGATCATAGAATCACTGAATCTTTGAGGTTGGAAAAGACCCTTGGGATCGTCGAGTCCAGCCATCAACCCTACTCTGCAAAGTTCACCCCTAAACCATCTCCCCCAACACCACATCTAAACGCCCTTTAAACAAGGCCAGTGATGGGGATTCAACCCCCTCCCTGGGCAGCCTATTCCAGGACCTGACTGCTCTTGCTGCCAAAAACGTTTTCCTAATACCCAGCCTAAACCTCCCCTGTTGTAGTTTGGAACCAGATGTTGAGTCCTTAGTTAGCTTGGTCCTGCTCCGGCAACGGGGGGGGATTGGACTAGATGATCTTTCGAGGTCCCTTCCAATCCCTAACAATCTGTGAATCCGTGAATCCAAGCGAGATAAAGAAATGACTTTTGCTTGTGCTGCCAGGTGAGCTGCCGCCGTGCCAAGGTGGTGGCGAGTGATGCTTGGCAGCAGGGTCCCCGTCGGGTGAGCAGCCGCCGGGCTGGCACAGCCGGCTTGATTTTCCCCGCTCTCATCCAGGAAGAACTGTGTCATGCAGCCAGTTGCTTGTTCTGCCTATCGATCATTGGTAACACAGTTTTCACTTGAAAACGCTGCGCTCCGGGCAGCGCGAAGGACGTTCAGCAAGGAGCTGAAGGGTAGAGGGGCTCCGGGATTCTCCTCCTTACCCAAGCTGTGTAAAATCCCTGAGTAACAGAACCATTATCCTGAGGTGGGGAGGGGGAGGCTTTGATCTTGATTTACTCGAGTGTTGCTGCAAAAAAAAAAAAAAAGAGAGAAAAAAAAAGAAGAGTCTGGCCCACTGCCTTGTGGAGGAGGTAAAATTACCACAGATAAAACCCAGTCAGCAGAGTGGAGTCTGGCTGCTTTTGTTCTCCGAGCGTGGCTTGTGGCACTGGTTGTGCAGAGCTGGGGGAAGGGGCCGCGCAGCAGGTAGGGCTGGGTGAAGAGCAATTTCCTGCTCCTCAATTAAAAATCCGCCTCGAAATAGGTTTAAAGTTGCTGTGGGTTAAACGGAGGCAAGCGTTCGGGGCTTTTTTTGCACGGTTTCGAAGGTTGGGTTTTCAAGCGACGGTTGGAGGCGAGAAGTTGGGAAGTGGGGAAACTTTGCAGGAACCTTGAAGAAGCCGATTCTATAGATACTCGAAGAAAAATGATGATTCTTTCTGTAAATCATCAGCTTTTCAGAATTCCGTCGGATTTGGGAAAAGTTGGACCGTCACTTCCTCGATATTTTTCATTTCGAAAAAGAAAAGAAAAAAGTTGTGGTATAAAAGCTGCTTCTGCTTCGAGCGGCGAGAAAGATTTGTATTGAAAAATCTTCTTTTTTTCAAATAGATGAGTCATAGTTTATTTTCCCCCCGTCGGCTTTGACAGCATCGCTAACATAACCTAACGGTGCATCTGTCGGGTTTGGGAGGTTCTCGTTCATTTAACTAAGGGAAGAATATTTTGGCAAAAGGCTGGGAAGGCAAACGCTGGGGTTGGAGGCTTCGCAGGGAACGGGAGGGCTGGAGATCCCGTGGTGATAGTGGCAGCTTTTAGCAGCGTTACAGCCCCTCGTGAGTACCAGGCTTTAATTACAGCAGCCCCTGGTCGGGATGTGTCCCTCCCGTGGAGTTGGGATGATGCTCGTCGCTCCCTGGTGCTTTTCCTCACTTGTCCCTCCGAAAAGCGAGTGGAACCCAACGCAGAACATCTTTACAGGCTTCATTCCATGTGCTCTTGGAGGTGTGGGGGAGACTAGGGGTGAGAAGAGCGGAGCTGTACTGTCAGCTTTAATAACTCCTTTTAAAAAATAGAAGGAATTAATTCGCAGTCCTCCCAGAAGAAGAAGAAGATCTTAGTAATTGGCACCTGGAAATGTCAGTCAGGTTTTCCCCTCCTCGTCTCCAGCACTTTCATGGCGTGGTTGCTGCTGGATGTGACTTTTAACGAAAAAGTTTAAAGGGAAAATTAAAAAATAAATAAAATAAATTGGGGGGAAAAAAAGCGCCCTTCCCTTCATGCATATGGAGTTTTTTGGGGAAAAAAAAAATAGGTATTTTAATGCTTTCTATTAAATTGGGACTAAAAGTGGTGTCTTAATTTGCATTCATTAGCATATTTGCATATAGATCACTGAAATGGTGGAAGAGGAGAAGAGCCTATAAATGAAAATTCTTTTAAAGGCGCAGGCATCCTTATATTTATTTCCAGTCTCCCTTCTCCTCTGCAAACCACCTCTTGACCACTAGCTGGATGGTGTTTGCCGCCTGGAGCGGGATCCAGCTGGGAAAGAAGGGATGGGACGGTGGTGTCTGGGGTTTGTGGTGGACGAGGTCAGGTTTGGGTGCCTGTGGCCGGCTCCGAGCACCGAGGACACGCTGCGGGGAGGAAGCTGCGGTCCCTGCAGGGCTGGTGCCAGCCCCCGGGGAGCTCTGGGGCTCTGGTGCCAAACCCTTCGTTTTTATCTCCACATCTGCCAGGGGCCTCCTGCTTGAGGAGAGCAGAGCGCCCGGTGGATTTGGAGAGGGAAGGGTTGGGCCGTGCAAGTCCAGTGGGTTTTGAAAGAGGTTGTGCGGCTCCTGAGTCAGCCAGAGGAGATGCACCTGGGATTCCCATCTACCCCCTGGAAATCTGTCGCTTGGGCTCGAATTCTTTGCTCTGCTCTCAAGTATCTCCCCTTATTCTCTTCCGCAAAGAGATCCCTTTTCCCGTCCTAAACCAGGGTGAAAACATTGATAATTTTCCCCATGCTTTGCCCTGATTTGCTTGTAGCCAGTTATAATAATAATAATAATAATAATAGGAAGAGTCCCTCTTTTTAAATACCTTTCCCCGTTGTATTTCCCTGTGATGCAACGTGCTGCACTGCTACGTACTTTCACAGCTCTCATCCTGCGTGCTGTGCTGTGTGGCTGTTATAAAAAGAAGGAGTTTGAGTGGTTCCCAAGCGTTTTCCCAGGCTGCGGATGGTTGGGAGTTCCCCTATAGATGGACCAGCTAATTGAGATAAGGACCAGAGTGAAGATAGAGAAATCAATAATGAGAAGCGCTCCTTGTAGAGCTGAAAAGTGGGATGGAAAGAAGAGGAAACTAGAGATATTCCGTGGGGTCTGACAGCCCCAGGGGGTGAAACAGGTCAGAAATCCAGCATTGAAAAGCTCTTCCAAAGACAAAGATCGAGTGAGGACAGACGGGATGTTCAAGTCAAATTCCCGAGCATCGGGGAGAAGTTAAGGCAGAGAGAAAGAGAGTTCACGGAGATAAAAACGGAAATTCAGGCCGCAGTTTACGCTGCCCCGAGCTGTTTTTAGCAGCTGCGGTTTGATCCTGGCTACAAAGCCCACTTAATAAGATTCTCGGCCGTGTCGCAGGAGGTAATTCGGCTGGGCAGAGGCATGCCAGGGCGCTGCCTTTGGGAGCAGAGCTGTCCTCTGCGGGGAGAGCCCCCCAGGGAACTGCACCCCCTCTCTCCCCGCCACGTTACCCACGTGTATCCCTGCAACAGAGCGAAGATGGTGGGATGATGGAGTTAAACTGGGGTAGAGAAACAGAGCGGCCAAAGGACCAAGGGTGTGTAAGTCCATCCTGTTGCCCAGTGCTGCCATTCAAGCCTTGGCTTTGGCTCAATGTTTGGGCAAGAGGTGGAGGAGGTGATCACAGTATCACCTAGGTTGGAAAAGACCTTTAAGATCATCCCGTCCAACCTTTAATGATGTGGGATTAGGCAGGGGTGTCCCTGACCTGTCCCCGCTGCTGCTCCCATCGCCTCTCGCCGGCACTCTTGGGCAGAGCAAATCCCACCCCGCTGTTGGAAGGAAGGGGATGTCTGCGGGCGCTCGGAGGTGTCCCTGAGGCTTGAGGCCAGTTCTGCTTGTGCTGAGCAGCCCCAGCATCCCAGTGCAGGCAGCTCGGGAAGCCCATTGACACCGAAAGGGGAGGGTGAGCAGGGAGAGGCTCCCTCGCACCGGGCAGGCACCTGCTGCCCACCGACCAGTGAGGTTCCCTGGCCTCCGTGGAGGTGAATGGGATGGGAGCGGGGAGGGCTGGGGAGGGGGGCCGGGGGAGCCAGCGCTCCACCGCTAATGAAAATCGGAAACCGATGGAACAGCACAAGGTGCCCAGGCAGCAGGTTGTGGAAATGAGGAAGGGAAAGGGGGGGTGTGGGTGGGTGAGGGAGGGGGGCTAATGGAAGCTTCTGCGAAGCGGATGTCGTATTGATTGCTGTGTGTCTATATTTATATATTATCAAGTATATAAACTTCAGCAGATGTATGGCGCATAGATAAATAAAATGCATGCTGAAAAATTAATGAAATGTACATGCAAATCCACCGCCATCGATCACGCCGGCTGCCAGGACCAGAGGGCTTTTTACTTTTAGGCTTTTTCCTTCCTTTCTTTCACGTGCTCTCCCTCCTTCCCCTCTAAAAAAGAAAAAAAAACAACCACACACAACAAACCCTACAAGCCCAAATTCCCCCACTTGAGAAATTCCTCAGCCCGGGCCCAGATGAAACGTGGCAGGATTTTGTGAGAATCTCAGTGTTTGGTCGGAGCGCTGCCGGTGCTGACGGCGAGTTGTGCGGGCAGGAGGCGAGGCAAAGTGAGAGCTGGTGGCTGAGAGAGGACCTGGGAGGTGACAGAGCCGTGTTTGACCATCAGCAGCCAACCTACGTGAGGGTAATGGAGCCTGGGCAGATGCAAGCTAGGTAAAAAACATTTCTAAAGTGGGAGGGAGCTGTTATTTTACGGGAGTCCCCACAGAGCTTTCTGCCTCCCATTTCTCTTCTGGTTGTAGCTGGCAGGAGGGTTCTTACTGGCGTAGTTAGCAGGACCAGGGTGGGGAGTCAGACCTGCAGTGTAAGGTTTTGGGCTGAGAGTAGCCTCTGGCAGGTTTGTGACTGAGTTCTGCAGGAGTGACAGTGAGCAAGGCTCCTGGATGCTGCTGCGGGGATAGCCGATGTCTGAGGAGTTAAACGTGGGAATCTCCCTCTGTGCTGGGGACTTCGGCCAGTCCTGCAGGGCCATGGGAGATCTTGCTGGTGCGTGGAGCTGGGAGGGCAGCTCACTCAGCTCCTCCTGACTTCCTTCCTTGTCTGTCCGTGCTGCGGGTTTGCCCCATCTGCCCTTTGCAGACCTTCTCTTGAGGTTCTCCTCACTCTGCTCAGCGAGGCAAGGAACCCTCCTTGGCTCCCACGTCCTTTCCCAACAGATATGTCCCCCCTACTATCCTGGAATGGGCACTTACCGTGTCCCCTCTGCTCCCCAGCGCCGTGCTGCATCTGGCAGGGGCTGGCAGGGCTCAGCACCCTATGCAGAGCTGCACAGTGCCCATCGTCACCCCGCCTGGAAGCAGAAGCCAGAGCCTGAAAGGAGAGGGGCGCTTGCCTCTTTATCACCAGGCAGGGCTGGGGGTGGCAGCCAGGCTGCAAAATCATTTTACATCCCTGCAGTGGACCAGTGCGGTTCAGGCTGTGACCATCTTCTGCGAGCCCCTGGGAAGCCAAGAAGAGACCAGCCTCGGGAGGAGCGGCTGGAGCTCCGGCGAGCACCCAGCTCCCAGGGGCTGCCGAGCCGCGCGGGGCAGGCAGGGGCCGAGTATTTTCAGACGCTCTTTTTGTAGTTGTTGTTTGTTGTTAGCTGTGTCCCATTGTGAGTGGCGATGCTCTGCCCTCGCCGAGGGTCACCAAGAGTTTAATAGAGCAGCCACGCAGCTCCTTGGTGGTGCAGCTGGTGACCCACTCCCAGCTTTGCTGAAGTCTCTCCCTGGATCCATCCTGCTGCCCTGGAGCGGAGCTGCTGCCTGTACCCGAGCTCCACAGCAGGGTGTGGGGCTGGGACTGGGGTACGAGCGGAGCTTTGCTTTACATCCACTTGGAAGGTGCTGTTTTGAGAAGTTAGAGCTGCAGCTGGGCTCTAATGTCCTCCCTTTACCTGCTGTTATTTCTTAGCAGAGCATCACGTGCTTTCTCGTGCTCCCTTCAGCCCCAGAGTTCAGCGCTTGGTTTGACCTGCTTCGCAGGGCGTGCTCCGAACAGAAACTGCGGGTGAGAGCCCGTCGGAGATCGCCTTCCTCTGCCTGTCCCGTGGCGGGTCGGTCTGTGCCACTCCTCCGGCCAGAGCCTCTGCCAGGAATGGATTTATTTCCTCCGTTTGGCAGCCACGCTGCGTGTTGTGGCTGGGAACCAGGCAAGAAATTAGAGGTTAGGGATATGTTAGAGGCCAGGCAGCTGCAGAGTGACTGCAGAGGTGTAGGATGGCATGTGGCGACCTGCACCAAGGCAGCCGGGCTGGCCTCGAGGCTCCTTTCCTGGGCATAAAGATCACAAGCAGTTCTGGTGCGAGCCAGCCCCTCATTTTCACAGTATCACCGTATCACCTAGATTGGAAAAAACCTCTAAGATCATCCAGTCCAACCTTTAATCTTTATCACCCCTAAGACATCTCCCTCAGCACCTCATCTCTACGCCCTTTAAACACTCCAAGGGATGGCGACTCAACCCCCTCCCTGGGCAGCCTGTGCCAACGCTGGACAAATTTTGTCCCATGAAGAAGCTCAGGGTGGTGCTGAGGCAGGCTCAGCTCAGCTTCCCCTGGTCCGGAGCTGTGGTGCCGGAGCAGTTTGAGGAGCTGCAGCTCCTTGCAGCTCATGGACCAGGCCCCTCTCCCCGCTAACTCCCGAAGCCACGAGGGGAAACTGAGGGAGAGTTCAGATGACAATGAAAAAAAGCCAAAGAAAACGCCACAGAAGATGAGCAGCGAGGCAGCGCGGGTTTTGTTGGTGGGTTTTTTTTTTTCTCTGACACTTTTTCATTCCCCCCCTACTCCGTCTTCCTCCCGGTGTTTCCAGGAGACTCTCTCGTCGGCTCAGAAAGCTGCGTAGGCCCATGGCGGCTCAACCTTTCCCTCTCCCCGAGCCCCGGTCTAATCAACCCCTATAATTTATGCAGAAAATATGATTTATATTTAATTTCACCACACTTGCATTGTTAATTTGAGATGTAATTAACCCGTCGCTATGACAACTAATTTCGTGATGCCGTAAATTACCGCCGTCTTTTCATCAAAATTCAGTTACTTTGGCTCCTGTGTGCAATGTACTGATGCAATTAGGTTGCTAAGGGCAACCCAAAAGTGTTCAATTTCTTTTGTGTATCTGCAGTGGGGTAGAAGCTCTGGTGTGTTATCCCAAAGTCCTGTTTTCTTTGGTAAAGAGCAGGGCAGACGAGTCCACGGAGGAATGTGCGTGAGGGAGACGGAGCGGAAGAGTGTCCTGCGCTGGGGTTTCCCTGCGCGAGCCTCTCCACCTCTCCGGGTCTTTATTACTCTAATTATTTTAAAAGAGCCGGGCTCCTGGTCACGCATGACCCTGTTTGTCTTAAGCCAAGCGTTCGCTTGTCTTCTCCCTTCCTTTCTCCGCAAGCTTTCCTCCTGGATGATGGGTTTGGGGAGAAACGAGGCAACAGCGAGGGAAGCCTTTCGCTGCCGCTTTCATCCCAAACGCCCGCGACGCGCCTCGCTCCTTCCCTAAGAGTTTGTGTCCCTCTGAATTTGTGTGTGCGCGCAGAGAGAACTTGTTTATATAGATCTCCCCCCCCTTCTTTATTTAAAACAAAAACCCTCTGTGTTGCTTTTGTCACGTTAATTCCCATTTTGCCAACACCAGGGGCCCAGGCAGACGAGTTACCAAGGAACACAAAATTTTAATTAGTGTATTTTAATCATTCAGGCTTTCCGAGCTAATCCACATACCCTAGAGAATTCCCGAGATGCAGCACTGCTCTGCTTTACCATTTATTGTTGAGTCTATTATAATTACTGTTAGCAGGTGGGGACTGGGAGATGTTTATTATGAGTTTTTCATCTTTAGTATAATTACCGAAAAAAACAAAATAAAAAGATGTCGGTGCATTTTGTTTTCCTAGAGGTTTTTTTTTTTGGGGGGGGGTGGTGGGAGGGTGTATTTTTCCCATTCCTTGCAGGCAGGTGCTTACCAATTAATACCTTTTTCGCTGTTTCTATTTATTTTGTTGATCACTGACTCACCTTTACTTTTGCAGGGTGGAAGCTAGAAGCCAGTGGCTCCTGGATGGAGTGAGTTTACCTAATTTAAGGCAAGAGATTAAGCTGGGACAGAACTAGACACGCTCAGGATCCCAGCCACTGTGGGTGGGTAGAGCGTGCTAAGGAGGGACGTCTCCGTTTGGGGCGAGTTTGTTTGTGTTTTGCTGCCTTGATGGTGTTTCTTAAGTGGTAGAGTTTCATCAGCACGGGCGCTGGGAGTGAAGGAGCAGGTAGGAAAGCGAGGCTGTGTGCAGGTGTCTGCGCACGACTGGCCGCGCCGTGCGTGCAAAAGTGTCGGGGTGCACCTTTGGGTGTGTTTCTACAAGGATGCCATTGATTTTCAGAACCCTTCAGCGAGCAGAGTGTGCTGAGGTCCTAAATCTTTAGTGCACTGAGAGTGTTTAGCGTAAGGAAGGAAGGAGGGTGATTCTCTGAGCTCTGAAGTATGAGACTTTCATCAGGCGAGCCTTTCATTCATTCTGGCCACCACAGAAAGAGCTGCTGGTGGTTTGTTGTTGGGTTTTTTTTGAAGCCAAACTTTTCTGTGTGATCTTTGTAAGAAGATTCTGTCTGCTTGTTTTGCAGCTGTAGCTTGTAGCAGGGTGGGGAGTGTCTGTGCCGGTTCTCCAAGAGGAGTTTCTAGGCAGGCAGGTGCCTTCTCCTAGGCTATGTGCCTGGGAAAGGCGTCCGGGGGATGCACAGGTTCGGGTAGTCCTGTTTCGCTCCGCTTTGTAATGGTCTGGTCAAAGTTGGGAATGGTGAAGCGGTCTGAGGGCATTAGCCCCCCATGGTATGTCATGACATTAGCTAATGGTTTTAATTTTATAATATATGGAGTTCTCCAGGTTTCATCTCGGTTTAGGGTTAAGACTCGTATCCCTAAGCAAAACCCCTCCAGAGTGGAGGCTGAGTATCAGCTGCGTCCATCTGCCTCACGCCGTGTCTTCTCCTCTGTCATTTGAGGAATCAGTTCGGTTTAGACCATCCAAACACGTATCGAGCAGCTCTCGCCTCTGCACGACAAGCTCCTCGGGTTGAGAACTGGGCTGCGATATTTCAGTTGAGAGCTCAGGTGGAGTTTGTGGCTGGATGGGTATTTAAACCTCACTTTATACATATCCAAGTCTGCTGTTAGAAATCCTCAGGCCAAATTTTCCACGTTGAGGGGTTTCTCTAGGAAAATGCCACCCTGATTCCAGACAGCCCTGGTCAGGGACACCCCAGAGCCGTGCTGTGTGTTCACCACCTCTCCCCACCTCACACTGAATCGGAGAAATGAGCCTCTTTCTCCACCTTACACTTTAAAGGCTGAGCGCAAGCATTTTCTTCTCCTTGATGACGATTTTCAAGTTTTCCTGGAAAATTCCACATCTCTGCATGAGGCCAGGGCCCTGGCTGGGGTGAGACCGAGCAGGATTAATTAATAAAGCTCAGTAGCTTACACAGGAACTCTGTAATATAATTATAGCTTCTGTAAGAAAAGGCCCTGGAGTCGGAGAGGTCTGTGAGGATCGCGTGGGGTTGGCAGAAGTGCCCTTTTCAGCCCCGCGCGCTTCCCCGCGCCCCTGCCCTGTTCCTCCCAGTTCAGGAGGGGTTTCTGTGCCCCTTTGCTATTGAACTGGTCTTTTCTGCCAGCTTGCATTGCAGAACTGCTCCCGGGCTCTTCCCAGTGAGGGGGACATCTGCTCGCAAGCTCAGACCTGCTGGTTTTGGGGATCTTTATATTTTCTGGGTTTTGGGGGTCTTTATATCTTCTGGTTTCTGCATAGCCCCGCTCAGGGCCCAGCTGCCTCCTGGGGCAGCTCCTGTGAGCTCTGGGTATCTCCTCCTCCCTTTTCTCCCTTCCAGCTCTTGGAGCTGTCTTCTTCTTGCTCCGAAGCATTCCCAGCTCCCGGCAAAACCCCTTTGTGTCCCCTCCTGCACCTTCTGCAGTCTCTGCTGCCCTGGGCAGCACCAGGCCTGACATAGGCCAGCACCCGGAGTGAGCTCCGTTGCCGTGGCCAGAGGCAGCTGGGGACGACGGGGTTGTCCCCCAAGGGGACAGCACTTTGAGCCCAAACCCCGGGGGGAAGCTTTTCTTCTGCTTCCTCCAAACTTTCCCACCCCGGCCGCGGCTCTACAAAGAGGCCCCGGCCCCGTGCGCGGGGCCTTCCGCACGGAGGGGTCTCGCCAGCTCCTCTTTATTGAGTCTTCAAGCGCTGGCAGGACACTCCATTAAAAAGCCATTCGCTTTTGTGTCCCCAGGCCCCCAGCCGGCTCCCGCTCATGTGACACTGGCCACAGTTGTAAAACAACAACACAAATAGTTGGCAACTACTGAGGGTTTTTTCAAACCGGGGTCGTCATAGCAACTTTCCCCAGTCAATCACTGGCCAGGCGGCCGGCCGAGGGGTGCTGTGAGTGGCAGCTCAGCCCAACTCCGCAGCCCCGAGCTCTCAGGGATCCCTGTCACCGGGACTCACCAACCTGCTCTAACGCTTTTCTCCTCCCGCGTGAGCGAAACGCAGGCGCCTTCGCCGCGTAGAACTGCCACGAGAAGGGGACAAGACCAGCCCTCCATCCCAGCACACCCCTCACTCAGCTCGGCCCAGGGCTGCAGGGTCCCCGTTCCCGCTGGCGAGGTGCCACAGGGAGAATCCCTCAGCAACCCGGCACGGTGCCAAAGGGAGCATCCAACAACACCCCCCATCCTCCCCCAAAGTTTGGCACAGCTCCATGAGGGGGGCATCTGAATCCCCCGTCCCCACACCTGGCACGGTGCCGAGGGGGCATCTGAGTCCCTCTGCCCGTGGCGCGGTGCCCGGCGGATCGGAACGTGGCGCGTTGTCCTCGCGTGTGGCTGGGTGCCAGGTTTGATCAGCACTATCAGCCCGTGGCGCGTCTTGCGGGATGCGCGACCAGGAAATGACTTGGCGCTCCCGGAGACTCCTCGGTTTGCGGGAGGGCGCCTGAATCCCGCAGGTTCTTGCAGGGACGAAGGAGGTGGCGTGGCCGGGAAGAGACGGCCCTTCTTAGCCAGAAGTCACATCTCCGTGGGGTGAGGGCCAAGTGAGGCGAGCAAGATGGGCTCCCCAACCATGGCGTGGTGTCCAGCTGCCACGGGGAGCAATGGGAGCATCTCCTCTCCTCCTCCCATCCCTTGCTCTCGCCCTTTCCCCTCCTCCTTGGTGGGTCCAGAGGACCCATCAGGTATCGATCGGTGCCTCTCCTGTCATCTCTCCTGGTCTTTGGAGCACCTCAGCACTGCTGGGCTTTTATGACTCCACTTTCATGACTTTGTGGCCTTTTTTCACTTATATCCTGAAGACTTCTTGAGTCTTGTGAGACGCCAGCCTGGTACCTGATTTACCCAAGAGCCCGGAGCCAGCTCTCGTGGCCGGACTGCTCCCACCTCTGTGAGTAGCTCCAGTGGCTTGTGCTCCAGCAGACGTTGCTTGCTGTCACTTGTGTCCTGTGGCAGGGTTTCCAAGCAGAGCAGACCTCGGGCTGCCGTTGTTGTCTTCACATCTCTCCGCTTGAGGTTCCCTGGCTGCCTCGAGTGACTCCTGGAGGGGAGGAATGTTAAAAATCCGCTCTTGTAGTAAGTTGGCACCATATCCAGCCACCGTCTGCTCCGTGCCAGAGCTTAGTAAAATGTTGGCGAGGGCTGCGGCTCCCGGAGTCGGGCCCCCCCTTCCCCTTTTGTCTCGGTTGGTTTGGCAATTGCACGGTGGTAACACGGCTCAGGGTGGCACAGGAGCTTTGCTGCCCATATGCAGCTGGGAAGCAAAAAGGGATTTCCAGGCAGAGCGAACGATAGAGGGAAGTGGGATGTGAGGGTCCGTGGCAGCGAGCCAGGGTCATGCCAGGCGCGTTGTGACCCTGGCACCTCTGCTGTGACTCGAGAGGCTGGATGTGCCCCGTAGAGCCTTGGGGGAAGGTGCTGGGGCCGTGTGGCACCCCGGGCAGGCAGGGTCCCTTGGCTGCTAATGAAGCGAGGCTCTGGGGAGGCTCTGGGAGGAAGGCAGGGCTGCTGCCAGGCGCCGGGGGTTGCAAATCCTATTTGTTGGCACCGTGGCTGCGCGCACGGGAGCTGTTGGCCTGGGCAGGGGAGGAATGATGCCGTCTCCTTCACTTTGTTGCTTTGCATCTTTGTCACTCTCAGTTCTCTCATTCATTTGTTCTTAATTATTTGTTAATTTCCTTCCCTTCTTCCTCAATTTGTTCCTTCAGTCATTTGCTCTCTCATTTGCTTTTTCTTTCTTTTGCCGCTGTTGTTTGCCGCTTAATTTCCTTCTTTCATTCCTCTCCCTGTTGTTCTTTCTGTAATTCCTTCTGGGTTTTTTTTTTTCCTCTTCTTCCCTCTCCCCTCCCCTGGGCATTTTCGATACCGGTGGCTTTTTTCTCGTGTTGTTTCTAATCCCAGGAGCGTTGCTTTCCTTCCAAGAGGCAACGCTCGCTCTGCCACGCAGAGCTCCTAGAGACGCTGCCCCTTTCGTGCAGCCCTTGGCAGAGCATCCCTTACCTTGGGGCTTTGGCTTTCAACTTCAAGGGTGGCCCTAGTGAGAGAACACCTGATGGATGGGGGCTGACATTGAGAGGCTGGTGGCCAGGGAGCGGCAGTGACCGGCTGGATGCCCCGCTCCTTGCCCATGGTGTGCAGAAGGAAGATGGAGGATGTTGTAGAGAGGCAGGTGCTGGTGTCTTCTCACAAGTCAATGACAGGACAAGAGGGAACGGCCTGAAGCTCCACCAGGGGAGGTTTAGGCTGGACATTAGCAAGAATTCTTTCTCTGCCAGAGTTGCCCAGCATTGGCACAGGCTGCTCAGGGAGAGGGTTGAGTCGCCATCCCTTGGAGTGTTTAAAGGGCGTAGAGATGAGGCGCTGAGGGAGATGTCTTAGGGGTCATAAAGGATAGAGTTAAGGGCTGGACTGGATGATCTTAGAGGTCTTTTCCNGTGTCCCCCCCCCTTCCCCAATACCCCCGGCCAACTAAAGTGCTGTAACATGGTAGCTGCCTGAACTCCGATTCAAAGGTTAATATCAAAATCTGGAGCAGATTACCTAAAAATTACTTACAACACCATTAAAATTCTGAACTCTTTTTGTTGTGGCTGTAAATTAATTTAAAATGTCAGTTTTTTTGAGAAATCCAATAAGAAATTGAGCCAACGGAGCAATCTGTAAACTGTCTGGCACAGAGGAAAGTGTGTCTTTTCAATCGACAAGAAAAAATATGGGGCTTAACTGGAACCATATGGCAGCGCACTTGAGAGAAATCTGCTGGAGAGGAGGGAGGGGAGGGGGAGCCCGTGCAGGCGGGAGCAGCGGGAGAGCTGGCGGCTCGTGTGGGAGCCGAGCCGGGGCCGCCCGGCACGGGGACCCGTGAGACAGGTGCATGGAGGTGGCCGTGCAGGAGAGGACAGGTCCTGGGGAAGCAGGAGAGCTCTTGGCTTCTCCGAGACCCACTGGGACAGCCCCCGGGACAAGGCATCCCGTACGGAAAGTGATGGCGGTGTTGCCAAGGTCTCTGGAGGTGGATGCTGATGTGAAGAGGTGACTTGCTAGAGGACAGGGCTCTACGGGCTGTGTAGGGCACGCTGAAGGGCTGAGCGGTGAGGGCGAGTGGAAAATGAGGTGTTAAAGTGGATTTTTCTTCAGTGCCTCTTGCCAACCCACCGGTGTCCTGCCACCAAGGTCCTTCAGCAGCCCCTCCGGCCAGTGTCCCCTTTGCCAGGAGGTGTGGATGGTGTGGCCCAAGGGTGGCTCCTCAGCTCCGACCCCAAGGCAAGGTGGGCACCACCAGAAGGGTGGTGGGGAAGGGCTGCGAGTGCACATCGCCTGCCCCCAGCCCCCTCTCCTTTGGCTCCCATCCCCACGGCATTCCTCGTGCTGGTGAGAAACCCGGCTTCCCCTCCGTGTCTCCTGCCTGCCGACATGTGTTACCCATTAGGCCTTAATTTCAGAAGATTTACAACACATTAAGTAATTTGTAGGTTATTTCAACTTTAATCTGCTGAAGTCGAGAAAATCGAAATTAAATTCAAAACACACGGATCTTCAAAGTGCTGGGGCTGGGGGCGGGAGGGGGTTGTTTACCAGCCCTCGCTTGTCTCCTCTCCCATGCCACCGCCGCTGTGTCTCTTGCCCCCTCCTACGATGCTGCCCTTCCTGCCACCTTTGCCGGTGGCAGAGCTGACAAGGGCTGTGCAGACGGGATTCAGGGACCTCCAGGGTTTGGTTGAGGGGTGTCAGGATCACTCTCTGAGTCTGATGCCTTGTAGAGGTCCTCTGGACCGACTGACCTCCTCCATCGCTCAGGAGGGAGAGCGCTGGACCTTGCAGTTTCTGTACTGTCTGTGAGCACGTCTGGCGTTGGCTCGAGTGGCAGATGCACCAACCGCTCCCTGGGCTCTGGAGATAATGATTTTTGCCTCTCCGTGGCTCGCTTCCCTGCCGCTGCGTTGGGAAGAGGATCCTGCCTTGCGAGACTGGGCGTGCTGGAGCTGTAAGGCATTCAGACGCTCCAGAAAGGGAGGTTGTCAGCCCAGAGGAGCTAAAACAGGGGTGGGGACCTGGGAACAACTGTTGTTACAGGCTTTGCTGGTGCTCTTCTACCTCCAAGGGCATTTGTGTGACTCTGTCCCTCTCGGGAGTATTCTGCTTGCTGTAAAGGGGCTGCCGCGATCCCTTTCGTCTTCCATCTGCAAATAAGATGATGGGAATGCTCTCCACATTGTGGATCTATGGTTGGAGATCTCCCCACGGGGTTTATCATCAGCCTACTGAGCGTACCTCCTGCCCATAGCAGGATCACATCATCGCCGGCTTTCGAAACTGGTCTGCAACTGGTCTAATCGTTCGTTTGAATGATTAGGAAAGCTAGAACTGAGATCTTTCCTTAAACTCTTGGGGTGGGATAATGAATTAGTTGAATCACAGAGCTGGGAGTCTTTTCTGATGAACAGAGGCATTATCTTGGGGCTCGGGAGATCTGAGATTTGTCTCAACGCTCTCCTGTGCCAAGTTTTGTGTTGATCTAAAGCAAATCACTTACCCCATTTATGCCTCGGTTCCCTCCCTGCGTAGTTGAGATAACAACAGCTTGGAGGAGAGTCGTGAGGATGGACGGGATGGGTGTTTAACTGCGGGACGGAGAGGCTGGACCTCGTAGGGCTCCTGGAGTGGAGTCCCCAGGTGGTCCCAGTGCCTCAGTTCCCCATGTGCACAGGGAAAATAAAAAGAGCTTTTTTTTTTTTATCTCTCCCCTGAGTTTGATGAATGGAAAGTGTGTGTGTCACAGCTCTGCTATTTCGCACTGATCTCTCCACCCACATCCCAGACGGTTTCCGGGTTCCCAGCCCACCAAATCCCTCAGGCATCTCTTCAGGGGCCCTTTCCTCTTCCAGTTTAGTGCCGCCTTATCCCAGAGCTGGGTGGCGGGGTGCAGCAGACATCCCATTTGGGAGCAATCCAGAACTGCTGAAAGGATGAGCGTGCTGACTAGTTGGTTTTTGTGCGTCCCTGCGTTGCAAGGGTGCTCAGCCCCAGAGCTGACTCTGTTGCCTTGGCTGTCTGCGAGCCAGATCCCCTGGAAGTCGGCTTTATCAGGAAATGTGTCATGGAGTTAAACTTAGGGATACAAGCACTTTTGAGGGCGATGTCCCCAGTTCTGCTCCAGCAAGGAATCTGGAGGTGCAGGAAGTCTTCAAGCATGTTCCGCTTCATCTACATCTGTAGGTTTTCCTGCTTCAGGCCTGAATACCTGGCTCTGTCCATCTCCTGTTCTTGCCTGCGCTGGGAAATTTTTATCAGTACATCACAGATTTGTATTTTCTCTTAAGATTACTTCACACGCCTTCCACAGCTGCTCTGACCTGTTTAAGGGGGTAGATGTGGATGCAGATGTGGCGAACGACTCCTGTATTTTATACAGACCACTGGGCAGCCATCAGCATAGCAACTTCCAGTCCCTTTTGGCCTGGGCTGGTTTTAAACCAGATGTCAGAGCATGTGTGCTTTAAAACAGAAATTGTTTTCCGAGTCTCTGCAGAGTTCATCTCCTGGGTCTTCTCTTTGCCAGGAAGAAAGGAAAGGATTTGTGTAGAGCGGTTGTTTGCTAACCCTTATGAGAAGTCTTGTGTAGAAAAGGTAAAAATTAATTTTGATGTGTATGAGCTGGTCAAGCTACACCCCAGAGACCACCTCAGATTCGCACTAATAAGCTAAAACGTGTTAAAGCTTCAACCTGCCTCATCCACATGAAGTGCTGAAGTGGATGGGAAAAACTCCTGGTGACTTCGGTAAGACCCAGATTTCACTTCAAGTTTTAGTGGTGTCAGGAATCTGCCGTCTCTCCTGCTACAGAGCTGGCCGAGGACCCTGAAAGTTAGGTTAAATACTTCTGCCCAGTGCTCGCTCAACTACGTGTGGTGCGCATCGGTGTTTGGAAGGGGGTACTGGACTTGGAGAAGTGCAGAGAGATTTCCTCCCTCTCAGCCCAGGAACACCACTTAGCAATTAGTGACGTCCTACTGTTACTGGGATGATTGTATCCCCTGCCTTGCAGGGCTGGTGTGCTGGGTTCGTGGAGATTTGTAGACGATGGAAGGATCCGGTGGTAGAAGGTGGTGTGATGGAACATGAGCTCACACTCCTGATGCCATTTAGTTCGTATCTAGTGCCCTTGATCCTCCCGTGAAGATCAGTGAAAGTTCAGACTTGGTGCAGGGCGAAGGAGCGTTGTTGCCTGCTTTGAGCAAAGGGGAAAACGAAGCCACAGGAAAAGCTAAATGAATAATTTACAGGTGTTCATGAGCCTTTGGCAGATCAGGGAGTGGTGCCTGAGCACCCGCCTCTCAATCCTGTGCTCTAACTTCTAGATCAAACGTTCCCAGACTTCTTTCAATGGATGGGAGGCAGCTGAATAGAGAGTTGGCCTGATTGATGCCCTTTCTGTACATAATCACAGAATCTCCCTGTGGCAATTCCAGCAATTGCTTACGTGGGAGGTAATGGCAGGAAAATACTCACAGTAGGATTTGGATGTGCTTTGTGTTTGCCTAAACTTGATCTCCTTGAAGTCCCAGAAGTTTGACTAGCCGCTTCACCGCCAGCAGAACTGACCCTAGTGCTGGGCATTTGTGCAAGTCTGGGTCTTCTCAATTGCTTCAAAATCAGGCAGGAAGCTGGGGAAAGTAGGAGGAGGAACCGTCCATGTGTGAGCAGTCAGGTCTCCATCAGGTGCTCATCTAGGGCAAGTATCAAGATAAGCACTCAGCAGCTGGGAACCTCTGGTTTTGAACCCCGCTATCCTTGAGATGTGTCACCCCCGGTGTCCTTCTGCATCTTGGACTCTGAAATACGGTAATCTTTGGGTCTTCTGCTCACCAAAGGGGATGAGGAGGTGCACACTTGGTCTCCAGGGGAAGCGCAGCCTGTGCAGTGTTGGGTGAGCAGTGCAGCTTGGCAGCCTCTCACCTCTGCTGTGGGCTTTGGCCAAGTCTCAGACCTCACAGCTCACGTGGGTGCGCTCAGCAGTGGCTTCAAACTGGCTGGCCACAGCGCGGGCAGCGCAGGATCTGCTGCAGGCTCGTTGCCCAAAGCTCAATCCAGCTTCTCTGGAAGGTTTTGCAGCCCTCATGGAGCTGCTTCTGTGGCTGCTGAGCCTATGGTGCCCAAGGCAGCTGTTGAAAGCTGTGGTGCAGATGTAGCCTTGCGGACTTACCGTGCTCTTTTCCGTCCTCTCCCTCTTGCTGTCCTCCGTGCTTGATGCTCTCTGGTGGCTGAAGAGGTGGTACATGCACGTTGTGTGTGGCTGAGGCTGGGATGGGTCATTTGTCCAGTTAAGGAGCCTAAGGGCAGATGGGCAAGTTTGGGTGTGCTCTTTCCTGGTCTGATGGTGCTCGGCCCAGTGTCTTGGGACCAAACCCACTTCCCAGAATGAGTTATTGGAGTGGAGAATGTGATCCAGAAGTGCTGAGGTGGGCAGCGGTGGCAGCGTCCCAGTGAGGTGCGTCTTCTGTGGGCAGCTCTTGAAAGTGTGAGATCACAGATTCACAGAATGTTTGGGGTTGGAAGGGCCCTCGAAAGCTCATCTAGTCCAATCCCCCCCATTGCCAGAGCAGGATCACCTAGATCGAGTCGCACCGGAACTCGTCCAGGCGGGTTTTGCACGATGCTTTCTAAGCAGACAAGACCGACACTAGTAACTCCGGAGGCTTTTGGGGAGGCTAACAGAACATCTTGGCCAGGAAACAGGGAAGGGCTGGTGGAAAGCGGCTTCTGAATGACTCTACTGGTGGAGCTGGAAAGGGGTGGGAGCTGGAGGGGCTTGGCGTACAGCGGGAAGGAGGCCCCGGCTCATCCGAGCGTGCCAGGCAGGTAGCTGGTTGCCCTGTTTCTCCTTGGTGTCTGCTAGTCTCCGAGTCCTGGTTCACAGCTCCCTGCAAGCCAGGGATGGAGGAGATCCTATGAAAATGATGATATGTGACAATCAGTCACAGCAATTAGTGTTTTGGTTAACAGGCCTTTTTTGTTTTCTCTCACCCAGACAGAATGTCACAAATAAATCCTCGCCTGCATTTGCATATTAATTGGATCGGAGACGTCAAGCATCTTTCATTAAAGAAAATGATCTGCATATTTGGAGACATAAAATAGTTATTTTGATGGGTTTTTTTCATAAGATCAGGGGGTGGGGGAGGAAGGTGATGGGAGCAGTGGAAATTGAGGTAGAGCGAAGGCAGAGAAAGCAGCTTTTGTGGTTAACCCCTTGTGGCCCAGAACTAGCTGGTGCCCAAAGCAAAAATAATAATATAAATAAATACACGACGGATGGGGCTCAGAGCAGCTCGTAGAGCACTGCATCATTCTCTCTATAGCTTTGTTCATGGGGCCTTTGGTGATGGTGGGGAGCCACAAACGCTCTTCCAAATGTCTCCCTCTGCCAACTCTGTCCAGCCGGGGAGTTGGGTTGTGACAGGGCCCTCCTTGTCACCTCTCCTTGGTGGCACCACTTTGGCCATGCTGTTGGCTGCTTCGTTTCTGGCCGTGCCAGCGTCGGGCCTTTTGGGCGACACCAAGTTTTGGGCTGGTGGTGGATGTCAGCTCCACTCTTGGCTGGCTCCACTGAGACTTGGGTCTCTCCATTGGCCTCATCCGCAGGCAGCTCTTCTCTCTCCAGTGCCTCTATAGGGTCTCTGCATATTTGTCTCCAGACAATGCTGGGTTTTATCCTGCTGCCCAGGAGTAACGCGTCTGTTTGAAACCATGGGACAGCTTGTCTCTGTTTGTCTGGTCTGCAACTGGCTTCGGGAGCCAAAGGCTTGATCTGAGGCAGGGAAAAAACTTTCCCAGTGCCCCCAGTCCAAATGAGTGGTGGTGTACATGGTAGACAGGAGGGTTCACTCTTGGACTCTTGGATTTCTACCCCTACCCCAGACTCTGAGTAATTTTTTCCTTTGCGTTGGCAGCAGCACTGCCCAACAGCCCAGGGCACGACGTAAAGAACCTGACCCTCTACTTTTGAAACTGTCTGGGGAATTTCTGTAGGCAGCGTGCAGTGGCTTGAGATGGATTTTGGCCAGGACACTGAGGTTAACACTGCAACGGGATCCAAGGGTACGTTCGCATGAATGTAAATGATCACGTTATGGCAGATTAGCAAGTTCCCGCTTGTTCGCTGTGCTGCGGTGTGGGACCGCGAGCACGCTCCTCGCCTCCTGAGAATTCCAGGTAAAATACATTAACTGGAAACCGCTGCGCACATGGTCTGAGTGACTGGGTTGCCTTTTGCAAGTTACCATGGCAGGAGGGAGCACCCTCGCCCCAGAAGTGACTTGGGTAGCACCTGCTCACGTGGAGATCTCCCTCCCTTGAACCTGGTCCTGTCCTCGCCTGTTGCTCTGGTGGTGTAGACCAAGACCCTCTCCAAGCTTATTTCCCTGAGGTGTCCCCAAAGACTCCAAGCTCCAAGCCAGCAGGTGTGACAAAGGCTTTGGGTTCCCAGGTTGCCCTGTCCCTCTTCCCTTCAGAGCTGCCCTCAAGAGTCTCAGCTGAGCATTGCAGAGGAGTGCAAGCTTGGGATTCCCTGCCCAGCACTGCGGGTGACAGGAGCTGGCAGCCTTGCCAGGCACAGCAGAAAGTGGCCTCTGGCCCCAGGGATGCTTGGAGAGGAGCCCGTGGAGGGCTCCCTGCCACTCGTGAGCAGGGTGAGGTTGGGTGGTACAGCTTTAACTCTTCATGGATCTTCCACTCTTCACAGGAACGCTGCCTGGGGTCGGATCAGGGAGAAAGTGGCCAGAGCCAGACACATTTGCAATCATGACACATCATCTGTGGCGTGCTTTGCTTGATTCTTCCTTTAAAAGCTAATCCAAGTTGCAAGGACCCTTGAGGACATCTACTGGGGTCAGTTTGGAGGACTTCCTATTCCAGGGCTTTAGAAAAGAGTTCGGAAAGCTTAGCTGCCTTTTGGACAGAGCTCTGAGCTCACCACGGGCCAGCCTGGCCTCATTTATTCGGGGGAGTTTCCCCATGTGCCAGACACAACTCGGTCTTGAAGCTGAGAGAGTAAGGGCAAAGCAGAGGCTCTGGTTAGACAAGTACTCCAGAGCGGTTGGCAGTGGAACGTGGGGGCTGCTGGGGTAGGTTTAAGGAAATCAACTGGGAATAGATGAGAGGAAATTTGCCTTATCAGAGAGCAAGGGAGGAGGTCTCTCTGGGCATCTGAAATGCCTGCAGGAAGGTGGCGAAGATGGCACAAGCCAGAGCATGTGAGTGCTGGTTTGGGGACCCGGTTTCTTTTCTTGGCTCTGCCATGACCCATCTAACCTTAAACAAGTCATCGAGAGGTGAAATCATGTCTCCCAGCCTTGATTTCCCTTAGCCTGCCTCTTACGTTTCCACCCAACCAGGGGCTGTCTCATCCTCGGTGTTCACCTGGCGCACAAGGGGTCAGACCTCTTGGAGCGGCTGTGTGGAGGGTGTAAGTTTTGCGTTCCCTCTGCACTGGGAAGGGCTTTGGCACGTAATAAAATCTTCAAGGCGCTCTCTTCAGCAGCAAGGTTCAGCTCCCAGCTCCGGAGAGCTCTGTCCTAGACGAAGGGACTGTGTTTCACACCCCTCTACTGCCCGGTTTCGCAGAAAAGCCTGCAGTTAGCCACGGTTCCTCTCTTCACCCCACACATCAAGGCATGTTGCTGGGGTGGTAGTGTTTTTTTTCAGAATCCTGATCCTAGGAAGCCATCAGTATCCAGGGAACTTTATCACACACACTCGAAATAACCCAGAAAGCTGCCAGCCCCATATTAGGGAATGAATCCCTGTCGGAAAGCAAAGTGAATGCAAAATTTATTGACAGGCTACTGTGACTGCAGGCAGTTTGTGACCCAGCCCCCTCCTTTACCTCCACCCCTCCCCACAAACAACAGCCCACAAACCCTCTTCAGCTCTGCAGCCTTTATATTTAGCCTGTCTGGGTCCCTCGCCTCGGCTCCCAGCACTTGCCAAGCGCACAGGAGCCTTCCCAGGGGAGTGAAATCCAAACCGCGGGCAAGGAGGTCTGCACAGCGTCCTTCCCACATCCAGTCCTCTCCACATCCAGTCCTTTCTATCCTCTCCAGCAGCTCGGTACAAATGTGACTACTTAATGGAAAAAAAAAAACACCCAAACAACCAAACAACAAACCAACAACAAAACCCCCCACATCTGTCAGCTTGAAAATTCTTTTCCTGAGCTCAACCTGTGGCTGAGTTTTGCCGTTCTCCTGATTCCAGCTCAGGGCAGGATGATTCGGTGGTTGGAGCGGGAGGTGTACAGGAGGGAGCTCCTCCTCGGCTCTGCCAAGGACGGTGCTATCTCAGTCAATCACGTTAATCTTCAGTGACTAAGTTTCCCCATTTGTAAATCTCTTCCATCACTGCAGCCTCCAAACGCCTTTCATGTCTGCTGGTGAGTTTCCTGGAGAGGTTCCTGGAGCTTCTGGAGCTTCTGCTTGAGTGTCAGAATTCTGCTTGAAGCAGGCATTGGGGAGCCTCGCTTGTGGCTTTTAACGAGAGGGTTTGTTGATGAATTTTGTTCTGCTCTGTCCTTACGAGGAGGGATTCCTGACAGACATGCAGGGGTATCTTCTGAGAGATAGCACGAGCTGCGGCGCGAGTTGCTGTAGAGATGGGAAATGTCGCTGTGCTATATCTGTATTAGGTTCTAGAGAAGAGCAGCGAAGTGTAGGATGTGCATTAGCACTTGCATCGCACGCCGTAATTTTCCCCTTGCAGTTCTCATGAGAAGCAGGTAACTCTCAGGACCTCACTGGACCAAGGCCCAGAAAGGTTGTCAGACCGTGGCCACCAAGGGTCTCTGCACTAGTGAGGACTGCGAGCTGTGATCTGCGTTCCTCCTTTCCTTCTAACCAGCCTGCCTGGAATAATTTGGGGCTCCTTGGCTGGAGATCCCCTGCAAGAGGCCACTGCTGCGGCAGGGAGGAGGCCACAGGCAGGCAAAGGGAGAGGAAGCATCTTGCAAGAAGTTATTTTCACGAAATTTCAACCAAAAGGCAGAGACCCCCGGAAAGACGCAGTAGAAACTTGGAGCCTGGTAGATGGGCAACAGAAGATGTGCTTGGTCTGCATCTCTCTGCTAAGATAGAAGGTCTGGGCTTCTCTTGGGTGACTCTCAGCTCCCAGGAGCTGGACCAAGCCCAGTCCCACCTCTTCGAGTCACTTTGCTGCAGCAGAGCACAGCTATAAGCTGGAGCTGGTCTCTGCTTGGGTCCGGAACACGGACTAATTGTGTCCTCTCTCTTGCTTTACACCTGGAAACCGCGAAGGGCTTTTAAGTTCACTCCTGATTTACCCAGTCATGGATGGGGAGGAGGATCAGCCCTTGGCCGGCGTTCAGACAGGTGACCTCCATGGCCCCACAGATGCTGCCACGTGCCGGGGCTCTGTGTGCTGCCTACCTGGCCCTGCTTCACCTCCCTGCCTGCCAGGAGGAGGAGGTCAAGAAGGTCCTTAAGACCCTACCTGACACTTGAGATGTGCAAGTTCACTGTCTTTTCCATCCTTATCACCAGGAGACATCAGCACTGTGACGGATGCTTCGTTTCTTGACAAACAGTTAAACTAGAAGGGGCAGGGAGCGCAGGGTCGGCAGGGCCACCCGCAGCAAGCGAGAGGACTGCGGGACAAGGGGAGAGCTCAGGTCTGAGGGCCATGTCAGTTTGGGGGAAGCCACAACTCTCTGAGCAGGAGTTTGGAGCAGAAGAAGGTCTCGTGGTTTGCGGTGCCTTCAGCTCAGGGGACGGGAACTCCAGATTGTGTCTTTGCAGCGCCTGCTGCCCCTTAGCACTCGGCCGGCACCATCAATCACAGCTGGGCACCATCAGGAAATGATTCCCAATCAATTATAATTGCTCTTTACCTTCTTCCTGGAGAAATCACTGATGTTTCGCTGCAGATGCCAATGGAACAGGGGTGTGAGAGTCGCTCCCCTCAACTTTCGGTGTGTATCTCCAGGCCACCCACTGAGTTCCTTGGGATGGCCCTGCCAGGCTCCCAAACAGCAGGAGATGAGGATTTAACAGCAGTTTGGTTATTCTTGGAAGCAAGGGATGGATAAGAGGAAGAGGATGAAGAGGAGGAGGAGGATGCTGTGTGATCTCCACAGCTCTGGGATCTGTTGGTAGGTGGGGAGAGGAGCTGTGAGACAGTGCCCATGCCTTCAGCGTTCAGCTGCTTGTAGAGGTCTCGTTAATCTGGAGTAGGTCCTAAACCAGCCTTTGCCAATGAGATCCTGGGTGGAGTTTCCCAGCCAGGTGTTCTCACTTTTTTATTCATTCTTCTTCTCCTTCTCCTTCCTCTTTCCTTGTTTCTTCTTCTTCTTCAGCTCCTCCAGGCTTGATTGCTTAGCAAGGAGAGCAGCTAGTGTTTAGAGCTGGTTTTCAAGCAGGGTGTGAGACCTCGCTAAGGTAGTGGAGACCTAACGCTCTGGTTCTTGTGCTGTCAAAACATCATGAGCTCTTCAGTTGAGATCTCAGCAGTGCAGGGGATGAAACACCTCCTGGGAAGAGGAGGTCAGAGGCTGAAATGTCCTTTTGGAGAAGGGTAGAAAGGCAAGTTAGGAAGGAGAGCTGCTGAGGGACTGGAGGGAGAAGAGGGTGAGGAGCGGGAAGAGGAGGGTGAGGAGTTTGGGTGGGAGCAGGACTGCCGGGAGGTTGAGCTGGGCATGAGGAGAGACAGCTTGTGGTGGTGGAGCTGTGCCAGCAGATCCCGTTGGTCCTGTGCAGCTGGCGCTGGCGGGGCAGGAGCAGCCAGGAGCTGGTGGATGTGGGTGTGGGGTGCTGGGGGAGCCCGGCCAGGCGAGAGCGCGCCGGGGCAGGCGCGGGCGGGCGGCTGCAGCGACTTCCAGGCGGATGATTATTTTATGGAGTCCTCAGAAGTCCAAAGTTATGTGTGTTTGTTAAGCGCCGTAACGCTGAGTTTATTTAATGTGGTTTTAACTGCCGCACGCTTTTATAAATCAAAATAATTAAAAATAATAAATTTGAAGGTTAAACAACAGCCTGCGCTGTGGCAAAGAGGAGAGAGAATGTCTCGGGGCTGTGTTTGCGGGGAGGGAAGCAGGGGTTCCCGAGCTGCCTGCGCCGCTGTCGCATCGCTTGGGGGATGGGGCAGGTTTCAGGCTGGTGTAGCTGGGGAGAGGCAGTGCCAAAGTCCGGGCCATGGCACGACCGTATCATTTCACACCCTGTCGAGGCCGTCACGAGGAAAAGCACATCCAAGGGGCAATGGTTGTGTCTTCGTGACGGCCCAAGATCTCTCTGGTTCTCTTCCCTTTCTCCTAGTTTAACCAGCACCTACAGACACTTGGGTTTGCCGTCCTCCTCATAGGATTTTCCGGCTATCGATATTCTTCTTGTTGCAGGGCATTTCTATTGATGCCGCATCTCGGCTTGCATTATTTACACAGAGCTATCGAATCCGTCCCAGTACTCAGGACAGCCTGACAGGACCCAGCTTCCCTCTTTTGGAAAGGTTAAACAAGCCGGGTCCCCTCGCGAGGTGGGCTGGGCGCTTGGGAAACGCGGGGCTCGAAGCAGCAACCTCCCCCCCACCCCGTCTCCCTTGTTTTTATTTGAGCTTGGGAAGGTTACCCTGAGGCGCCTGGGACTGGGAAGTGGAGGGTGCTGGAGAGTGCGTGTGTCTCTTTAAATGCTCTTTGTGTCAGCGTGATAAGGAATTTGATGGCTTTATCAGAAATACCAAAGCTTTATTTAGCAGGGTGAGGCGAGCGCCACTCGGCTCCGCACAATCTGCTGATAAATTGGAAAAAAAAAAAAAGGTAAAAAAAAAAAAAGCAGGGGGGGGAGGAAAGTCTAAACTTTCCCTGGTTGCATTTGGGGGCGACACGGAGCTGGGCACGTGCCCTGCCCCACCGCAGCGGTCTGGGTGGTGAGATCAGGTGTGCATTGGTGTCCTTGCTCGAAACCAGAGCTCTTTTAAAGGACAGAAGCAACTTGGTTTGATCCCTTTTGGTGTCCCCGCCGTTCACCTCATCGTGTCTCTCACGTGCTCCCTTTTCTTACCTTGTTCCCAGTTTGCGCCGTGTCTCATCTTCTGTCACCTCTGCCCATGGTACTCACGCATTTTTGGCCAACGTCTGGCGTACGGTACGTGATTTCGGGTGTAAAGGCCTTGGTGTTCTTTTATGGATCTCAAGAAGACGTCTGGGTTTGGCTGGTCTCTGGGTTTCCTCTCCTTTCCCTGCCGTCTGCCAGGAAGGTCATAAAAGTGGGAGACACAGGCAGCAAGGTGGGAAGGGAGAGGTGTCATGAGGTGCAGTGTGGAGGGGACTTCTGCAGAGCATCCCTTCTGTGGAGATGAGGCCAGCAGAGCTGGAGTGGGAAACACCCTCCAAATCAGATCTCCAAGTCAGAGAAACCTTCAAACCTTCCCTTCCACTGCTGTTGGTGGTTTAGGGGAGGCAGTGCTGAGCAAGGAGGCTGGGAGGCATGACCCCATCCTGCCATGATTCTTGTGCTGCTTTGTTTGTCTGTGGGCTAAACCTTCATTTGGTGGTTAAATCGCAGACCTGGGAGTCCAGCCTCCCAGTCTCCAGCCACACCGCTTCCACCAATTCCACCATGGAAATCTGCTGCCTTCTCCTGTCTCTGGGAACAGAGTCCACGTGCAGGAGCAGAGCAGCACCTGGGGTTGAAGTAGAGCACGAGGGAGTGTGCAAGGTGTTCCAAAGGATGCCCATTGCCATGGCTCCACCAAGGTCAACGGGGTTGTGCTGCTTCGCTGGAACAAGCCTGGCCCCGCATTTCCGAGTTGAGAGGAGCTAGAGACAGACCCAGTATTTCTCCTGATTTGTGTTTATCGTTAACACGTGACATCTATTATATATTGTTACCATGTTTTGTTGTTCATCGCGTGCCTGCAGGCAGGCCACACACATTGCGACAGTTCTGGACCCTTCCTGATCTCGTGCCTCCACACCTTTTCTTTCCATCCTTCTGTTCATCCTTACTCCTCCTCTTTCCTTTCTCTCCCTCTTTTGATTTCTTTCCCCCTCTCCTCTGCTTGCACGCACGCACACACACGAGCACATACACAGACAGAGCCCTTTCACAGTTGGATCATCTGTTCTTGGCTCTCGCCCACATTTCTTTTTGATGTGGTTTCTAGAGGGTTTGGGCCAAGTCCCCCATTTCTCTCTCTGTCATCAGGAAGCCTGCTGCAGCCTCTGATTCCAGCCGGATCTGGTTAACTCTCTTTTAGGAAACCTTGCCACCTACCAGAGTAAGGCTGATGCTGTGAGCCTGGCCGGAAAGTAGAGAGAGAGGGCTCGAGCTGCTCCAAGTTACAGCTCAGTGTTCTGGACAGTTACTCGTGAGTTACACTAATGCCCCTGAGCACAGAACAAGGTCCTGAGTAGATGCAGCATGGAATGTCTGGAGGCACTCCCTGTAGAGCTGCTCCTTTAGGTGTTTCCCGTGTTGGGGTTGTGTGGTGCTTCTCCTCCACAAAGCTGGCAGCAGAGGGGCAGCACCCTGAGCTGCAACTCTCATTTTGGGGGCTTTTTGTGAGGATGTAAAGCACATTTGATCTTGGTCTCAGCCTGAGGCATCTGAAACAGGTTTCCCAGGGAAGTCATGGATGCCCCTTCCCTGGAAGTGTTCAAGGTCAGGTTGGATGAGGCCTTGAGCGGCCTGGTCTAGTGGGGGGTGTCCCTGCCCGTGGCGAGATGGAACTAGGTGATCTTTGAGGTCCCTTCCAACCCAAACCATTCTATGACTGTGATCATCTGGCTCGCCTGAAGCCCTGTCTAGTGCGTTGCTGTCCCTCTGGCTGCTGCGTGGGAGGGCAACCTGTCCACCTGGGTTCACTGAGAGAACCACGGTCCCTGGGGAACGCGGCTTTTAGTCCTACAGGCGATTGATCCTCCTTTGGAAGGCAGCATAAAGGCAGTGTCATTGTGCACGTGAGAGGGTGAGCAGACAAGTTCGGAAGGGTCTGAAGAGCAATTAGGTTGAAATGACCCCTCTTCTCTGGAAGGTTTCAAAGATCCCAGGGAAGAGAGGCTCTCCCGAGTGCCCCTTGTGTGGTGTCTGTCTGCGCGGCAGCAGAGCGGCTGCATCGCAGCTGCCTGCGCTCAGAAGTGCGTTGGAGTCCCCTGGGGGCTGCTGTTAATAGTTGTGCTTTCAGCACAGAGCGGGTGGATTGGACAAGAGGACAAGAGGCAGGGGACACAGCCCTCTCTTCCCAACACCCTGCTTGCTTCTGAGCTGCCCGCCTGGCTTGACTCAAATCCTGTTAAGTCGGCAGCGAAACTTTCACCAGCCTCAGTCCATGGGGCTGGGAAAGAGCAAAGATTTTCAGTCAGGTCCGTTGCAGGGCCAGGGATGGGTTTAGGAAAGAAATACCTGAGAGACAGTTTGCTTTAATGCAGTGGGGTGGGAAGTGAGAGTAGATTGCTTTGGGCATGGGTAATGGGGCATGGAGACCTCGCTGACTCAGCCAGCGCTGCTGCGAACTCTGTCCTGGTCACTCCAGCTGTGGCCGCTTGTCCTCTTGTCTGCAATGAGCCCATCAGCTCAGCCTGCTCCCCGGCAGGCTCGTGTCCCCTGCCACAAAGCATCTTTCTATGTGGCACTAACCGGCCCTTGCTGGCCAAACCAGCCGGGAGCCGGAGGGGCCACGGAGGCTGGACCCCTTTGGCAGCTCAGTGATGAGGTGGGGACAGTTTGCCCCGGGGCTGCCCAGCGCCGCTCTGTGCACGCAGCCCACACACTAACTTCGTATTTTGCTGTAGCCGGTGATCCTGGACTAAATTTATTCCTTTCTTAAAAGGAAAATATGGATAGATCGGGCTAAAATGCCTCGGGCTCTCCCAGCGTGGGCCTGGGGTGCTGGGACAGAGTAGCTCCTCCCTGAAGCTGGCTAATAGAAATCAGTCCTGATTAGGATTAGTCCAGCCAGCACTGAGCTGGCAGGCTGATAATCTAATAAAAATTCCCAGGATTGGTTTACTCTGGGGAGGATTTGCGCTGGACGCGGGAGGAGCAGGATTAGCCCAGCTGTGTTAGGGAAGGGAGGGCAGCGAGGGTGGGCAGGGAGGCTGCCGAGAGGGTGGGGGGAGCAAGACAGACAGCAAGAGTAAGTGGAAGTGACAGGGTCAGACCAGGCCTTTGTCCTACAGCCTGATTAGAGAGTCTGCCCCCAGTTTCTTACACTTTGGGATGTTGTCGGACAAACTGGAGCTTAAATCTGTCAGAGCGCAGTAGAGATTGGAGTTGACGTCCCGGGAACATATTCCTTGCTGTGCAGAAATCCAGCCCTGCTGGGAAAATGTAAAACGCCCATCCCAGCCCCCTCTGAGCTGGAGGAGATGCGAGCTCAACTTCTTCCTTCAGCTTCGTTGGGTGGTTGAGGCTGAGCAGCAGAGAGGCTTGGCCAGAAGCAGGTATCTGCCACGCGTGGCCCACGTCCCGTTCCAGACTGGTCTCCCCGGCTTCTTTCCATGATGGAGAGGAAGTCCTGGAAGCTAGATTGTTGCTCTCCAGCTGGAATTACAAGGTTTTGCTTGAACGTGGTGGCAAAGGCACCCACCATGTGTGAGTGAGACCTCAGCAGGAGATCCTTGTTCTTCCAGAGAATCTCAGGTTGGGTGGACAAGCTCCTTTGTAGACAGGGAGGCAGCCTGAAGCTGCAGGCAGTGACTCTTCAGGCTGGAGGTGCAAAGCACTTCTTCGGCTCCTGTTGTTGAGGAAGACCCTTAGAAGGGGTGGCAGAGCAGGAAGGTCTTTTGCAGGTAGACCCCAGCTGTGCAGGCACTGAGGGAGACGTTTACAGCATTGTGGGGGGTTTTTTGGCAGCTCTGAAAGCGCTCCATGCCCCACCTTGAGCTGTCTGGGGAGCTTCTGGTGTGTCTGGTGTGGTGCACAGGCACGGGGGGCTCCAGTCAGCCCTCATCTGGCTGCTCCCCTGGTTAGCAGAGAGGACCCAAGCTGCTGTAGGGCTGCTTAACCTGTAGCCTCTGGAATGACTGTGGAAAATAGAAGGAAATCGGGAACGTCCATGCCCATTCCCATAATTTTAAAGCAAGAATATGCAGGGAGGGAGAGCAAAGACTCCAAGTTTTCACCTCGATGTGGCATCTGTGGATTATTTCAGCTGTGTTCTAGTACATTGTCTAAAGTTGTCCTGGCAGTCTGCTCTGGCTTCCTCGGCTGAGTTTAGTGCTTCTTAGACAAGGCAGGAGAGAAAAGAACCCCACAATCTTCTGAATTCATCCTTTCACACGCCCTGTTAACTCCCTTCTCCCCCTCTTCAGCTCCTCTGGGCTGCCTCTTCTGCTGCTTGCCTGGGAAATTCGTCACAAAATCCCAGACTCTTTAAATGCGTCTTATCCCTCTGGGGACGCTGCAGTTGGGTAAGGACACCTGCAGAGACCCTTCAGAGCGTTACGTGGAGGGTCCTGCCTGGAGCAGAACCAACACAGCCACTCCAGATGTTCCTGGACACCAGGCAGGAGCTGTATGGGACTCAAACCCCCTCCTGGAGTCTGAGCTCCACAGAGAAATGCCCTCAAAGCTCCAGAGGTTGCAGATTGTGTGAGGGTTTGGGTTTTATTTTTTCCCCTTTAACAGCTGCAGCTACTGTGGATGGGCTGGAGCTTTTCCCAGCTGAGTGCGTCTGTCTGTGGAGCAGCATCCTAAAAACTCTCCAGTCTGGCAGTTGTTTGGGAAACACCCCCTAACCATCAAACCCCCCCCCTCCCGAAAAAAAAGCAAGCAAGAAAAAACCCTCTAAGATGAAACCAAGATAACTAAATAACAAGAGCACTGTCCTCTCCAGGCTCGGGTAGCTGCGTATATGATTGTCAACTTGATGAAATCCCCCCGGATGTAATGAGCTGATTTTCTGCTGTTAATATTGCATCTGCTGATGAAGGATTCGTTAGGATAATGGAACGAAGCTAAAATATAAATGACTCGCTGTCAAGAAGCAGCTTTTGCTTGTGTTCTCCTGACAGTTCCTCGGCCACGGCGAGGGAGTTTTGTGTGCTCCGCACACGTTTGCGAGGTGTGCGCGATGATTCGGCGCTGCGTGTAGAGGGATACACGTGTCGGAGCGTGTTCCCTGCGAGACGATTGCCCTGGTAGCCTGGAAGCCCAGGGCGTGTGCCCATCCCAACCTGCTGGCACACCCTGGGCACCAGCATTTGCCTCTGTACCGGTGGCCGCTGCTTTTTGCCTGCCAGCGGAGACTGAACGGTGCTGGTGTCAGCCAGAGAAAGTTGCTTCTTTGCTCAGCTGAAGCCGCCAGGAGATGCGCTGCTGGAAAAGGATCCGTGCGTTTCCTCCAGGTCTTTTTCCTACCTGCCACGTTCCTTTTTTCATTCGGTTTTGTGTCCAAAGTCGCTGGGTTTTCTTTCCGAGGAGGAGAAATCGGTTGAAGCGCGTTAGAAAGAGAAACCGAGCTTTGCTCACAAAGCTTTTTGAGATGCAGAGTGTGATTTTTCGTTGCAAAACGTAAAAAAAAAAAGAAAGGATAAAATCAGCCTTGCTACTGCTGGGGAGTAATGTTAAATCTGTGCATCAAACCTCAAGGTCCCACTGCCTGGTTTGAGAGGTGGGGTTGGTTTTTCTTGCGAAGAGTAAAATGGAACCAGCTCCATTGTTGAAGGGGTTTCAACTTTGTTTAATAGAGTTTCGCAGGCACGTCCCCAGCGCTGGCTCACTCCCCCCCATCCCTTGCCAGGGTTGCGCGCATACATCGGAGCCTCGGTTAAATCTCTGCTATCGGAGGAGAACCTACGAACGTATTTAGAAATATCTCTGATATCTTTGACTCTCTGTACATAACATATAACGTTGTGTTCGTCACAGAACGTTATTTCATTTTCAAAACATCACGTTGCCAACCCTTCGTTTTACCCTCTGCCTGAGGACATTTGGCGTTTGCCCTTAAAAAGTCCGCGTTTCTGGACACAGGAGACTGGAGTTGAATCTCAGCTTTCATTATTTGGTTGGTTTTTTTAAGTTTTAATCACATTTCTTGCTCTTCTGATTACCAGGGAGGGGAAAAAAAACCCCATGAAAACATGAACCGTAATGGCTCAAAAATGAAATTAAAAAGGGCCTTGTTTTCTATTATTGTTTTTCAAATCACATTTTTCAGCCAATAATGCCAGGGATTGGAGCAGTGGGGTGGTTTGTTTTTTTCCGATAGCTGAAGCTGACACTCTCAGATGTGCTGTTTTTCCAGAGGTGTGAGGTACTGGTGTCCCAGCGCCTCTAACTGCACATCTCTGGTGGATATTCAGATTCCTCTCCCAGTCCAGCGAAGCCTCGCCTGGCCCCGCTCCACTTTTGGGGAGTTCCTCTCACTGTTCAGACTCTTCTCCTAGCAAAGGGGCATCGGTGGTTTAATTGAATCATTCTTTACAAAAGACCATGAATATAAATGATGGGGGAGGAGGGGGAGAGAGACACACGAATATGATGCTAGAAATGTTGTGTTGAAAGATAGTTGGTGGAAACCAGCTTACTGACGAAGGGAAATTTAGAGCGCGTGAACATCCAGGTATCACCTTTTCAGCTTTTGCAAGTTTTGTCAGCTTAAAAATCACTTTTCCCGAGATGTTTGGTAGGAAAAGCAATCGTTTTCTGACCAGTTTTCTCTCTGAATTTGAGCTAGTTGAGCAGACTCAAGCAAAGGAGTGAGGTGGTGGTCCCTGCACTGGAGGCAAAGTGAAGTTCAGTGCTGGCTGCAGGTGTCTTCTCTGGCCTCATCCCACCAGAACTCCTCCAGCTGACTCTGGTGTGCAGAAAACGGCAGCTCAGGGACACTTTCCAGGGGATCAAAGCTACTCCAAATGGAAAGGTGGTGCAGAAGAGATGGAAAGCCTTTTGCTTTCCATTGCACAAGCTTTAAAAGTCTCCGACTCGCTCAGGAAGAAGCCGGTGAACAATTTGCAATTTCTTTGCTGCCTCTCGGCAATAGTAGCGTAGCCAGTCCCAGGCAACTGGAAGTCGTGAGCTGGGCTCCAAAAACATGAGCTCATCCTAGAGGTTTAGTGATGGAGCAGGTAAATGCCGAAGGGTATGACATTCTCGGGCTCGCTTTCTGACTCCTTCTGCCTTTCTGGGCTTTTCTCGGCAGAATTAGCCTTGGCAAGGGAGAGGAGATGGGCAGGGAGGTCTGACCAGCGTCATTCCCTCTTGGCATTCCTCAGGCTTTTCCTACCAGTAGCTTAAAGGCAAAGCGCCAGATCCTGAGCCAGCGTAACCCAGCACAGCTCCACCAGAGTCAGCAGGGCCTCCTTGCTTCACACCCACTCGGGCTCTCCTCCTGGCATCAGGGAAACTCTTTGGAGGAATTTGGGAGCAAATTCAAGCGCTTCTCGTCTGGCCCAGAGCGTATCTGAGTTGTGGGAGGGATCCCCTTGGCTCTGGGGGCTTGTCGGCGTTGGGCAAGCTCGACCTGCACCAACCAGGCCGGGGGGAAATCACAGGCCCTGCGCTCCCCAAATCCTCCTCTTTGTTTTTTCCTTATATCCACTCTTGTCCAGGTACCCCCAGCAAGCCCCATCACCTCTTCCCACGTACCAGCTCTCTCGGGCCATCACTTGGAGCGTTCCCGTGTGTTTCTGTGTGTCACACTTATTTTCTTTTTTCTGGGGTCCCCTGCTTCATCATTATCTTAATCACTGCTGTGTTAAGTTTCATGCTTCCTTTGACCTTTATTTTCGGCCTGGTTATGCTGTTTATCTGCCTCTGACACTTGTCCCCTGGTGCTATTGCCAGGGAAACCCAGCACTGAGGCTTTTCCCTTTTCCCCCACCCCCTTGTCCCTTTCTGTTTAATTTTTTTTTTCTTTCCTCTTTTTTTTTTCTTTTTTTTTTTTTTTGTCTTTTAACATGGTTTTCCTAAAAAGTTTTTTAATCAATCAAATTTGAGGCAGAAAATAGGCTTGGTCACGCCTGGTCCTTGGGTCGTGTGACACTCACTCAGGGTCCTGACAGCTCCTCAAAAGGGGCAGCCGGGACGAGGAGAGGGGGGTCAGCAGCGCGTTTCCCCAGGAAAGGGCCCGTTTCCATGGCACTGCCCCCACCTCTTCGCCATCCGCCAGCCCGACGTGGGCTCGAGGCTCTTCAAAAGAGGCGTTGGGAAGCGTGCGTGTGTGCGGGGTCCGGGGAACAAAACGGAGGCGCGGGGGCGGCGGCGGCGGGGGCGTGCTGGCTGCGCTGACAGCTGCTGGGGTTCTCTGCCACCGGAGCTGGTGGGGAGCCCGCGGGAGCGACGGCCGTTGAGCCAGGGCCCCAGCTGAAGCCGCATAATCAGGGGCTTTTCATAAATGCCCCATTTTTCATCCCCATCTCGAAGGCGTTCGCTCCGAGAGAGACGGTAGCTGGAGGGACGGCGCTCCCCCAGCGCTGCTGCACACCCCTGGCTCTGCCTTCCTCGCTTGCTCTGATCCTGCTGCACCCTCCTCCTCCTCCTCCTCGTCGTCTCCCCAGGTTGGCAGCGCCCAATCTTCCACCAACCTGCAGCTCATGCCAGGCTGGGATGGCCAAGGGAACGTGGATCCAGGCTCCTGGCTGTCGATGGGCTCTGCGTGTGCCTCGCCATCCCTGGCATCGCCGCTTCACCCTCGGGTCCCCCCGGCTGCCCCCACCTCCGCCTCTCCCCACCCTGCCCTGGGAGGCCGCTTGTCCTTCTGCCACCTTCATCCACATCCAAGGCTCTGTGCTGGGGATGTTAAAGCCCTTTTCTTCCCCCCCCGCCCAACTCCTTTCTCAAGCTCTCTTCTTTCCCTCCGCTCCCTCCTGTCCTTCTTTTCCCTGTGCCCTTTCCAGTTCTCCACTTGCGCAGGGTCTTTTCCTCTCTCTCTTTTTTATAATTAATGATTAGTTTTAATTGGTTTGCTTAGGCAGCCTGACAGCAAACTAGCAGGAGCCAACCCTGGGGCTGCCGAGTGCCGAGTTTGGGGACCGCTGTGCTTTACAGATGTCGGGTGGGAGGTGAACTCCTTGGGATGCTCCCTGGGCATCCCTTTCCTGCTGTGCTGGGTGGCGCCGGAGCGTGGTGAGGGTCCAGGACCGTTCCTGGTCCTGGGACCAGCAGTGCTGGGAAGCTGGGAGCAGCAATGGATTGGGATCAGCAGGGCTGCTGTCTCCCGTCCCTCTATCCCATGCCAGCCAGAGGTGGCTGACGGGCACTGGGTCACCTCCAGGATGGCCCCTGTGCCTTTCCTTCTACCCAGCACCGGGTTTTGTCCTTTTTGCGTCACCTTTATCGAGCTGGGCTCAGCTCAACAGGTTTGAGCAGAGGGGGAAAGGGTGAGAGGCAGGGCAGGATTCCCCCAGGGAGTGCTGTGCCGAGGGGGAGTCCTCGGGAGTGATGAAGCAGGAGGCTCTCCCCAGTGCTAAATAAGGCAGGTAATGGGGACGGGGTGGAAGGGAAGGGGGGGCTTTGCTCTTTTCTTCCTTCGCAGTGATTTCCCTTTGCTTTGCTTTTCTTTTCTTTGCCTTTTTTATAGCTCCCATTTTTCTTTTTTATGAGAGAGAAACTGCAGGGTTCTCCCAGGGCTGGGAAGAGCACTCGGTCCCAGGCTGCTCCCAGCCAGATGGAGGGAAAGAGAAGGGGGGCAGTGGGCCCGTAATCCTGGCAGGAGAGTTTTCCTGGTTAAAGAGGATTGGCGATGGAGTCCAGGACATTTCAACGTGTTGTTTTAGGAAAAAGGGGCAGCCTGTGACCTATTTGGGATGCTTGTTACCCTCGTTTTCAGCACAAAACTCTGCTGAGAGCACCAGCAGCTGTGTAGCCGGAGCCGCCAGTGGATGGAGATGGTTTGTCTTGTGCTACTGGTAGCCAAGAAAGTGGGGAATGGAAGATAAGAGGAGTTTCCCTCTCCTTCAGCCCATGCGTTTTCCTCAGGGTGGGTGGATGGTAGCTGGGCGTGACTGTGCACTGAGATCCTGCGTGACTGTCTCGGGAAGCTCGAGATGTCCTTCAGCTGCCCCTCGCTCTGAGCCGTCACTCCTGTGGGTTCCTCACCTTGCTCACCAGCTCCTTCTCCTGCTCAGGCCAGGCTCAGGCCAGTCTGGGGACATCTCTGTGCCCCTGCCCCATCCCCGGGCTCCTAAGAGAGGGCGTGAGCTGCGTTCTGCTCGGCATCAGCGCCTGGAAAGGGTCCATGGCCCAGAGCCCAGGCTGGGCTCGCAGAGATGGGGTTTGTATCTGCCTTTTGTTCTGAAACATCTACTCAGCAGATGACAAGGCCCAACGGCATCTATAGAGCAGTCGGGATATTCCAGCCCTTCTGCAAAACCAAGAAGGCTCGTTGGGCTGGTGACAGCAAAGGGGTGTTTCTTGTCCTCAGCAATCCTGGACCTTCTCTCTTGTCCTTGCTACAGGTGTTAGTGGGTGGGTTTCCCCTTTCTGGACACCAGCCCAACCCTCCAGCTGAGTGTTAATATCTATGTGTGCCTTTTTGTGGGATCCAGAGCACGCGTAGGACTGAAATCAGAGAGATCTGGTGTCTTCTTGGGATTTCTGTCATTCCCCAGTCCTGATGTGACCCTCAAGAGAGTCCCTCAAGTGGCTTTGCCAGTGCTTTGGACCTTAGTTGAGCTTTGGGCCTGTATAGAGCAAGGCTAGGGGTGAGTCTTCCTTTCCTGGGGAGAGAAGGATGAGGGAGAAGCATGGAGAACTACCTGCTAGCAAAGGCATTGAGACCGCCCAGCTCATTTAACTTCCGTGTGATCTTGGCTTATTCCCACGGCTGATGTCCATGCAGTAGCAGAAGGTGCCTTTTGAACCACGTGCTGTGCACTTGGCAGGTCCTCTTTTCCGTTCCACAACTCCCCCATCCTCTCAGGAGGTGTTTTGAGACCCTTTTCAGTTGCTTGCAGGCTGTTGGTGTCTCACTAAACCTCAATGAGTGGGGCTCAAGGAGTTTCTCATACGCTGTACACCCTCGTGTGCCAGCAGAACCGGGGCAGATCCAGCTGAGCCCGGTTATGACCTGGGCTGTGTCATCGGTTTGTCTCAGGAATAAGTCATGCTCTGGCTTTTTTTGTCGGGTGAGGCTTGGGCCAGGCCAGTTTCAAGAACTGGTAGCGCCAGTGGAGCATCAGCCGCTGTACAAAGTTAAAGGCCCTCTGCTGGGTGTCAGAGCTGTCCCTCCAATGCTCGTTTTAGCAGCCTAGGTGCCAATGTTCTACCTCTCCCGTGGTGGTTTAGGGCCCTCTTAGAATTGCCTAGTTCTTGACAATTGAATAGCAGCTGTGGCTCTCCAGCTGTTTCATGGTATTGCTACGGGAGGGAAACTGAGGCACGGAGCCGAAGGTACCTAAAATGCCCTCAGAGTTCCCAAAAGTGACTCGCTGGGGGATTATCCCATTTGGGCTCCTCAACTGCAGCCTGCCAACACAACCCATCATTGCAGACGAAACCGAGGGGAGGGGGACACAAGAAGTGATGCGATGCCTCCTGTCATGCCCTGCTGAGCGTTTAGCTTGGCTTGCTGCCCTTGCTCTCCTCTTCCTCCCCTGGCACCCCTGGTTGGCAGCACGTGCCCCCAGCCCTGCCTCGGCCGCAGCCCGAGCCGGCTCCTTTAAGGCAGGCACGCCGGGGGATTGCGCGCGGTGCCAGCCTTGGCTGCCAGCGCCTCTCCCGCTTCCCCCTCGGAAAGTTTCCTGCCCAATTGTTATGTGCGATCCGATCTGAAAGTTGCTCTCTAAGCTTCTTGTCACATTTTGACTTAATGAAGTGCAACTGGAGTGGGAATTGGGGTTCATCACGCCAGTCTCACTGCGCTCCCTTGTTGTCAGAAAACAGGGGCGGTTGGGGACCGTAATGCAACGCTGCAAGTCGTTATCATTCCGGTCAGTCTGTTTAACACAAAATTAAACAAAGAACTAATTAGTGCCTCATGAATTAATAAATGCGCAGTTGCCGGGTAGGAAGGGGAGGAAGGAAAAAAGGTTGTTGAAGGAAAGATACTGAAAAAGTCGAATTAGGATGTTGTGTCAAGGGGAAAGGAAAATAAATAATAAAACCGGAGTCCACTTTGGCGAAGAGTTTGGCTCCAGTGGTTTTCTTGGAGTCAGCTCCCCTCCTCCTTCTCCTCCTTCTCCTCCTCCTTGTCTCCTCCAGAGCAGCGATGTCCAGGCGGGTCCAGGGAAGGGGTGGCCTTTCCCTACCTTAAGGGAGCTGCTGAGAAAGATGGGGACAAACTTTTGAGCAGGGCCTGTTGTGATGGGTGATGGGTTTAAACTAACAGGGAAGACTTAGAGCAGAGACAAGGAAGAAATGGTTGCTGCTGAGGGTGGGGAGAGCCTGGCCCAGGTTGCCCCGAGAGGTGGTGGCTGCCCCATCCCTGTCCCCATTGCAGGGGAGGTTGTTGGGGGCTCTGAGCAACCTGCTCTAGTTGCAGATGACCCGGCTCCCTGCAGGAGGGTTGGACTGGATGAGCTTTACTGGTCCCTTCCCACCCAAACGAGTCTGTGATTCCTTCACGATGTTCCCTAGAAGCTGGAGCTGGCACCCACAAACCAGTAGCCAGATAGAAATATTTATCCGAAGAGCTTTACGCCCTGATGTAGGAGCTGAGAGGTGCAGGATGGAAACCATTCCTTGGAAAGGAGGGAGGCTTTGCGGATGGTCATGGTGAGCGAGTCTCCTCTCTTTGTCCAAACCCTTTGGAGCTTCGCCCTTTGTGGTGAGGGGTGTTGTGGTGTGGTTGAGGCCTGTCCCCAGAAGGTTCATCTCCCTCTGGCTTGGGAAGGAGCCAGCCCTTGGTCTGCTGATGCAGAGGGGTGGGATGGAGCACGGAGAAGGGGAAGCCCCACAGAGCAGGGCAAGGAGGCAGGGAGGAGTCGAGGAGGAGGAGGAGGGAGGATGGCAGAGGGGTAAGCAGGAAGAAGCTGAGGGCGAGGTATCACCCGTGGCTTCAGCGCCGGCCACACGTTGCTCGTTTTTCCGGAGAATCCAAGATTGCCACAGTAACAGCGTGTAATCTCAGATTAACTACATCCAGCCGGCTCGCCCTGCCCCTGC
>WEIS01087235.1:0-27414 GCA_013389965.1 Todus mexicanus | reverse complement strand
GCAGTGGAGAGGGAGGGGAGGAGAAAGCAGAGTGCAAAGCCGCCAGCTTCAGCAGTGCCCAGCGGTGGTGGGTGCTGGTGTATTATGGGGCATGGCAAAGGTGCCCATCAGTGTGCCTCCAGAGGGTGGGGTGGGAAGTGACACACAGCAACATGTGGGAATATAAGAGGCAAGTCTGATCGTCGTGTAGTTTAATAATAGCGTGTGTTTCATGTATCTGAAACATGACTGGAGCACAAGGAGGCTTGTGGAGGTAGAGGATGGCTTCTGGCTGAACAGAAGCCAGAGAATGAAGGAAGGGCAAGTGGGAAATACGAGGATGAAGGTGTACTGGCACTCAGCAGGCACACAGTGGCTGTACTGGTGGCTCCCACTCTCTCTGATGGCGTTGGAGTAGATGTTGGAGTATTTTGGACTCGTTATTCCAGGCTAAATCCCTGACACTGAGCAGTTCTGAGGGGGGAGGGGTGCGGTGCTTCAATACCATAAGGAAGGTTTGGCTTTTGGAGGGGCGTTTTATTTTGCTTTAATACTAACCAAAGAATCTGGGACCCAAATGAACCTGGGTTTCCATTCACATAATGAACAACTGTTTGATTCATTTACTGCTCACATATATTGCCTTTGCTTTTTTCAAAAATACTGCAGGATATTCTCATGCCGTAAGTAAGGATCGAGACAGAAAATATATTTCTGTAAGGGTAAAGATGGCTTTTTCCATGCAGAGGGGTTTATAAGCTTCATTCATTATTTTTTTTTTATTAATAAATAGTGTTTCTGAAGTGTTAACGCTTAAGACAGAGGTCAAGTCTCTTGTTATTTTTCTGTCTTGGAGGTGAAAGCAGAGTGCATTGGCTTGCAGCATGTGTGATTTTTTTTATATTTCTTTTTCAGCAGCATCAAATAATTGTGACCCCTGATTACTGGAGTGATTTAAAACTACTCTTTGCTATGTTAACTTGAAGTTGTGAACTACAAAGGTCTGCTGTGAATTGCATATGAATAGAAAAGGGACTCTGTTGGAACTCGCTATTATGTTTGAAGTTGGTAGAAACTAGAGATTGAAAAGACCCACTAGTTCACTGAGTGAATTCATTGCACATGCAAGACAGAACCTCCTTGCACAGTGATATCCTTCCTATGTTTCTCAGGAAAAAGAAAACATGTTGAGATGTTCAGGGAGAAAATGCTTTGACACAATGCAATCCATTAGGATGTCTACATTTTGACCTGGTCTGCCACCTAGGTAATTTTTGCATCAAATTTGCAGTGTCAGTTGCAGAATGACTGAAAAATTAAAGCTTCATACAGAATGAAGATGATTTATTATGTATCTTGCTTTCTTATACTGAGAGGAAATGCTCTTCTGTAGCTGTTGCAATTATGATTTTCTCTGAAGGATTGTCAGCTTCGTATAAATGTAAATGTTATGAAAACATAGGTGAAACATAAGGATGATAATATGCTTTTTACTTTTAAGTATAAGTCTGACAAAACATTTGTAAACAACTGGCAACCTGCAACGTCTGAAATTCAATAACGGTATGAGTAAAAGCTTGAAAGTGGTCGGTAAGGAAACAGAAAATTGGTGATTGTCTCAAGTGAAAAGAAAAAAATAACCAAAGGCAGTAAAGTGTCACAAGAAAATTCCATGAGAAGAAATTTTGGTCATCTATTAATTGAACTTAATTTAATTTAACTAGATGCATAGGCCAAGAAACTTTTTTTTTTTAATGGGCTTTCATGTGAAGTTGATAGAGTTCTTCAAAGGAATAGGTTTGCTACAGCAATTTGTGTATGGTACAGCCTACTTTTGTCTTCGGCTTATGAAATTTGGTCTAGTTTGTCATGACTACTTTCTTTGTTAAAAGGTAAAATGCACATTGGGCAAATGTTCTGTGGCAATTTGCATAAAAAGTGATGACAAAGAGCAATTAATTTCTCATTATTATGCAGTGAAATGCTACTTTGCTCCTAAGTGACTGTAGAGGAGTTTTTTTTCTCTGTGTGTAAATCTGTTGCGGCATTGTTCTAAAAATAGTACTTAAGAGCCCTCTGCACTCTTTATAAATCAGGGTCTTTGACACTCCACTCGATCCTCCACAGAGAGATTTTTCTCACACATGCTGAACACTACAAGTATCGCCCCAAATGTTCATCACAATAATAAGCATCAGAATTTTGTTAGATAAAGCAAGATAGAGGAATTTAATATTTTGTCAAATTAGATTTCTATCCTTTTTATCTGGAGATCAGTATTCAAAGTACACTCAGATCACACACAAATAGAAACATATTCCTACCACACACAGCTAGTCTGTGCAGAACAAAGAGTCAAGATATCGTTTTCTATGAAGGCTTGATTCTGAGTACAGATTTCATTACTGGCTCACCATAGGATAATGAAATTCCTCCAGGGCGAAGATGAGGTACATCAAAGAGGCAGCGTGGAGAGGCAGACTTTGTTAGTGCATGCTCTGTCACCTGCATTACTGGTCCTTGCCTGCCTTTAATTTGTAAGGAAATGCTAGTAATTCAAACCCTTTTATTGGACCAACTTATATTTATATGTATACATGCATAAATGTATGTGTATACGCTCACAGAAGTACACATTTTTCAAAATACAAAACCTTCTGGCAGTTGTGTGACTTCCTTAATTTCTTGGTGGCAAAAATGACCCCCACAGGTCCTAAAAGCATCTCTGCATTTAGTAAATAAATGCTGTCTGCGCTGTGGAGATAAATAACTCTTTGTGCAACTTTGCTTTTTATTTCGGTAACAATTCAGAGTGACTTTAGTGCTTATGGAAATGAGAGGCCAATGTTCAGTGAGACCAGGAGCTGCTGAAGACATGAATCACCAAAGCTTTCCCACAAAGCTTTGCCAATGTGGGAACAAAAGGGTTGCCCTACAGAAACACATCACAAGTCTATCTAGTCCAGCATCCCGCCTCTGGCAGCAGCCAGTAACTGATGCTTCAGAGCAAATCAAAACCACAGCAAGCACCTAGCTAATTATGAGATGCGAGATGTAGAGGAAAAAAAGGTTGATCCTGACTCACAAGAGAGCAGTTTATGCCCTGAAGCGTGAGGTTTGATTTCCCTTGTATCCGTTTGCTTAATTCACACAGTTGCAAATACTATTTATGCTTAAAAGAATTTCTAATCCTCTCTTGGATCCTAATCAACAATCTGCCTCAATAACCTGAGTTACCAGGAAGTTCTTGGGGCTGAGCACACACTGCGTGGAAGCTTTGTGCTTTGCTAGTTTAGGGAAAGCTTTCCAGCCTTGGCTTAACACCCACTGCCCTGAGGATCAGACCTAATTGTCTAGATGAAAAATACCGAAGCTACCACTCCCTTCCCCTTGAGTCCTCCCTAAGTGAAGCAGTCCGTTCTTTCCCACTCCCCACTTGCAAAACTGTTGCTTTGGGTAGAGTTCTTTCACTGGCACAGGAAAGTGGCTCCTGCTTTCTGTCCTTCTAGGAGGTTTGGAAAGGTTCCTCTGTGCGTCTCACCACAGTATGAGAGAGGTCTGCCTGCAGGGAGAGGATGTTGCTGGGCTGTGCTGCCTCCCACTGTAGCAAAGGAGAGGGCAGTGTCAGGCAGAGGAGAGGCTCACAGAAGGCAGCGGTGGTGGCAGCTTCTTTCTGCTCTTCCAGCATTTCCTCGTGAAGTAGCAGGAGCTCCGCTTGGGCTACTCTGTGAAAACATGCAAAGCCTGTGAGACTCCCTCTGCTTTCCAGCTTACTCCAGATTTTCTGTTCTCCCGGGCCAGAATGCAAGCAACGTTTTCAAATTATCCTTTTGATGACCTTGAATGACCTTGAGCATGATTGCAGAGTGAACCTAGCTCCATTATGGCAGAGCGATAATCCTCTCTGCGCTCTCCCCACTGAGTGTGGGTTTCTTCTACGTATATCACAAAATGGTTATTTAAATCCAGCACATGGACTTTTAGCAGCAATATGAGAAGGTAAAGAAGATCCAAAAACGGCTTGACTACTCCCCATGGAGCCTAAGTGCTTAAGCCTAAAAGGTGTGCCCCTGAGCTCCTAAAAAGACAGGCACCCAAACTCTGGGGGTTTTCATCTCAAAGCTTCACCTTTGTGACCTGAGGCTGTCACTGCAAGGCTGTCATTGCTGCACGGGTGCAGTCAAGCCTCAGTCAAGCAGACTGGTGCCTAATGGTGTACTTCTAAGACAACTGCAAACAGCGCTCCTGGATGCTGCTGCCATCCCATCCTTACCTCCAGCCGTGTTTTCCCATCTCTTCCCTGCTGCTTGTCCCTTGGGCAGGCACTGGTGTTTATTTGACCTTGCTGTAAGCCAGTTCAGGAGCTAAAGTGCCTGCACATTTCTTTGCAGGATTAGTTTTCTGCCAGCTTAACTTCCTGAACCAGCTGACCAGGAGATCAGCCAAGACCAGGACTGGCACAAAGGGTCAAGTGGGAATGGAAGGCTCTGGGCAGCACAGAACACACCAGACTTGCATGGGTCTGCAGCCTCACGAGTCTGGCAACGAGGCAGCTCTGCCCCAGCCTGGCACCCCACAAGAAGGTGTTCTACCTGCTGGATGCACCCCAGCATGGGAGGCTCCCCAGCATCCGCTGTGGGGTAGAGCCGGCAGCACCGCTGTGTTTTAGTGAGGGGCAGTGCTGTCAGTCCACAGAAGAGTGGCAGGCCAGTGGAGTGGGGGAAGGGACGAGCGGGGAGACAAGGGGGACGAGTGGCAGGCTCAGACTATGAAGAAAAAGTGCTGAGTACCATTGGTTACTGCAGGCTGAGAGCCAGGAAACTCTTGAGCCCCATCAGCGTCTTTTGTGTGAGGCAGAAGCACCGAGCAAGTTGGGAGTGCAGACAGCTGAGAGCAAGCAGCCTGTATGAGCAATGAGAGTAGGCATATGTGTGTTTTACTGGATAAGACCTGTTTTCCTTCGTGCTTTCACCATACCTAATGTCACCCATGCCTCTGTTTCCATCAGCTTTCTCAGGATCTGTCAGTTGTTGCTCCAGCTATGGCAAACAACAGAATAAACCCCAAATCAGAGCCCTTGTTTAGCAATGATATCCACACAGGGGATACAGCCTGCTGAATATAGAGCTCTGAAACTGCATGTGGTGTGTTGGTCCATTTATCTAGTGCAGCTCATGCTGTTTTATTTTCTTAAGTGTCATTACCTGCATCCTGGGAGAGGTGGGAGGGATACCTTGCACAAGCTATACTGAATTTTCCCAAAATCACAAGTGAAGAGAATGCCATTTCATGTCAAGAAGCTGTTATTTCACCTATGTGTATGTTATGTTGTATTCTTCAGACTACATTTTACATGCCTGGGGTGTATATGTGTGATCTGCTGGAACAGCTCACTATCTTCCATAATTTATGCTGCCCTTCAGTCTTAGCAGTGTGCATAAACTTCAGCAGCACATTGTCACTCCTCTCTAAATCATTGTGAAAAATCATCCAAAGAGCAGCACCAGACCCAGGGCATTCTGTGTTTCACCTGCTCCACGTTCCATCCCAGGCTCTGAGGTGGCAGGATGACACAGCAGAAGAAAAATCACAGCCAGCAAGATGTAAAATAACGTCCCCAACAGTAAGAAATTAGAACAGATAATGTATTAGCACGAACCTTGGCATGGCTGTTCAGCCAAGCAGTGTCATCCTGAAGGTGACAGAGTCAAGGAGAAGCCAGCTTTTCTGAAGGCAAATGTTACCCCTTTTCTTCAGGCAGCCTCTTCATAAACCTCACCATGAGCAAACAGATGTAATGGAAATGGGAAGGCATGAAGGGGTAACCTTCAGGTCACCAGGGGTTTAGCATTTACCATTGTCACACAGGACTGAACTGAGATTATTTGTTTCCTATCACTTAATCCATTCATAACGCAACGTACTAATCCACAATTTGTCATTTGACCCATTGATCTGCTATGAGGAGCTTTGGCAAAAGCGTTTTGAAAACATGCTGACACTTCCCACTTCCTTAATTCGCTGGGACCTTTTTTGCTGGTTTGACGGGAGAGAGCTGCAGCCCAGCTGGCCTGGTCTTGCATGTCCAAATTAACCTTATCCGTGGTTGCACAGAGTAGGCATCCTTGGCCCCGGGGTTGGCATTACCTGCGTTCATTTCTGGCTCATATTTTGGAACAGGGAAATTCTTTTGTCTTGGGAAACACCCTTGTTTTTCAAAGTCGCATTGCAGGCTCTTGCCAATAGTTCTGTTCTGAAGTTTAGCTTCTGAACACTCCAGGATTCTTTTAACTTCATCAGCTCAGGTTTTGTCAACTTGCTCCAGTACCTCCTCTTCAGAAATGTTTATCTTTATAATATCACACTCATCATTTCCATAAATTTCCAAATCCCCCACTACAGTGAAGACAAATGTAAATAATAGATTCAGCTTCTTGAAAATGTCTTAATGCTTGTTAATTGCGTCCTTAATTCCTTAACGACCCGGAGGGCCTACAGAGATGCACATGCAGCTTTATTTATGTTTAGTCAATTTGAATAATTATGTATTGTTTATCTTAATATCTTTGGCTATTTGCTCCCTCTCCTCCCTCTGAATTACTATCTATTTACAGTTTACTTGTGACTTGTGCTGAGCTGGTTTGGGCAGAATTTCTAACATGTCTGTGTGAAAGCTCCCCTGGTGTTGTCCTGGAGGCAACATCTCTGAAGTTCACAGCACCCGCTCTTCTTCCACTACAGCAGCTCCTGCCTTGAAAGCGCCTTTAAGGCTCTGGAATTTCTTATAAAGGTTCAGTGTGATAATGCAGTATGATGAGATAATTCAGTGAAGCATTTGATTTTTTTAAATATTATTAACAATGATATTAGCCAGCAGAGCAACTGTAACTTAAGATTGTCAGATACCTTCTTGTTGTTAGCTGCTTGTCAACTGCCCCGTTTTAACCACCGCAAATGGTTTCTTCTATGCTCTGTGTGAAGCTCATCTGTTGAAAATGCGACAGTTTTAAGAAGAGAAGTGGAGATTTTTGGAAGGGTCTGGGAGGGAGGGGAAGATGTGAGAGTGGGGCTGAATGAGGAGCTGGCACGAAATACTGAGACTGCCTGATCTGAGGACCACAGGTGAAGTAAAGCACCTGCACCCACCAGCCTCTGTCAGCTGCCCACGTGGGTCACTTGCAGCATGTCCTCTTGGAGCTTGTGATTTGTACAAATGAGGCTCAGGATGAAACTGCAGACCTAATTTATGTGTCTGATGTGAGCTAGCTTTGAGACAAACCCTTGAAGAAGCGTGGCTAGTTCACTACCTTAATCAGCCTCCGATTCCAAGCAATTTTCATTTTAACGTGCCACACAGAAAGTCATGAGAGGGAAAAAACCTTTTGGTTAAGTTATCTTTGCATTCTTTTTTTTCACTTTGGTGCAAAGCAGATTATTTAAAAACGAGAGAAAAATAATCTTTTCTCTTGTCATGAGAAGCACATGTGCTGTGTAAAGTAGAGGAAGAAAAAAAGTGAGTGCTGTTAAGTAGTGGATTATTTTATGTACTTCATAGGAAAACAAATGGCCAGCTCATTTGAAAGCAAACTGTGCCTGTAGTGCTTTAAGGGGAAGTAGGAAGAAATAATAATACTTATATCTGAATTGGCTTAGGGCAAAATTCCGCAGATGAATATGGGTGTGACTAGGCAAAATGTCATGATGTTAACATGAAAGAAAAAGGAACCTATCAAACCTGGATTCAGCTGCAAAAAGTGTTTGTTGTGTTACTGTGTATCCATATAAGGATATTTGATTTTTTTGTTTGTCTTCTTAGCTGAGTATGTGAATTAGTCCATTCCTTACTAGCCGTTGCAGAAACATATTCATATGAAAAATTATGACAATTTTAATTCAGTCTTAAAGATCCAAAATGGCAGAGAAAAGAAAATAAATTAATGACGTAGGTATTTGTGGGGTTTTGTTCCTAAGTAGATTAAAAAGTGAGGAAGGACCAAGGAGGGGAAAGACCAGTGAGCTTATCTTTATCTATGGAGTTAGCGATATCTTTAGGACAGACAGGATTATGTTATTGATCAAGGCCAATAGCCACGGTCATAAAGAGTAATAAATAAGAAAGTTATTAAAGGGAGCTTATCATAGGAAAGCTTTGATAAGTGGAGCATTATAGACAAATCGAGGAAGGACTGAGGGATAAATAGAGTCCAGTTCTATGTGGTGGAAAAGAGAGCTCTGCTGTAGCTCTTAACCACAGCAGTCCTGGTGTTACTGAGAAGCAGGTTTGTTTCAGCATCCAGAAATTTATGAGTTAAAAATTCTTTCTCAACTGACAAGGGCTCAGCTAAACAGATCAAAAAGAGGAGGAAAACCAAAACATAAGCTCAGAAGTTGCTTTGCCTTGTATGAGGAGTCAGAAAGTGTCAAAAGATGTGTCATATCTTAAAAGGCTAAATAAAAAGTTATAGTTCCTCAGTACATGAAGAAAGGAAAGCTTTATTGAAATAGTTTCTTTGTCGCATCCTATAAAAATATTATGAGGACAGCATGTATAAAGGAGTAAGAAAAACAGAGGTTACTGGAAATTCATGTAAAGGCAAGTTTCTCTGTTTTATAGCATAACGAGAGAAAGCCATCACTCCCAATACTACTGTTTCTAACCATCTGGGAAATTTTTTTGTTTAGTTTCTAGACTTTTCTGCTAAAAACCTATGGCACTTCCTGAAAACAGACTGTTATGGACATTACCAGAGCAGTTGGATAACCCATCCATCTTTCCTAACTCTGATTGACAAACAAAAATATTCATAGTCTCTAGAAATGTGTTTTTTGAAGTCAAGGGCCAAGGTTTTCTCTCATAGATTTTGACATAGCATCCACAAGTGGTGGACTAGCAGCTGCTCCTTCAGCAGCACCATTGAAAACACCCTCCCGTGCCATGGGATGCGGTCATGGCTGCAGAGACATCTGGATGGTCATCCACACTGGGGTTGCCACTGCTGATTCTTGACTAGTTTTCTGTAAAGTCAGATCTTGAAAAAGGCTGGAGAAATAGGGCTCTCACATGTGGCAGTCCCCAAGAATCCTCCTGCCAGCTGCAAAAAGCTGAAGTTTCAGTAGTTCCAGCAGATATGCTACAGATATGTACACTAGGAATAATTGCTACGTGTCCTTCTTCTGGATGAAAATAAAGTAAAAGCAGACCTTAACCATAATACTGGTAAATAACTCGCTATGATTTCTGTTAACAAAGTTGTAGGGGTTTTTTTCACACAGTGGAGAAGCTGCAGACTGGGAATGTTGTTAGCAATATATTGTCTTCTCACTATTGTTAGAGTGGCATATCATCACCTCGTTTTATTTCTTCCATCTGTTTCATGCCGTGTTTGCTATAATGCTACTTTGAGAATACTGTGATTGTTTGTTTGTATTGATACTAGAAATAAATATAAAACGTTTTTGAAGGCACCATAAGGATGGAGAGTTTGATGGGATTACGGTAAAAGCAAGCAAGCTGTGAACAGAAACACAGACTGCTGCAAGGTACAGAATCTGTGGAAGAAATGAGTTAGGGTTTATTAAGGGAGAAGGAGAAGAAAGATGTTCTTGTGACTATAGCACTGGACTGATACTAAAATGATCTGGTCTTTGTTCCTGGATGCATTATTGTCTTCCTCTGCAACCTGTGACAAGTCACTTAATCTCTCATTGCCTCGGTTCTTTGCCAGTAAAATGGAAGTAAATAAAATTTCTTTACCTCACTGATTTACTCCAGAGATAAATCCATTCCAAAGTTACAAAATGCTCAGCTGTTTAAGTGATGAGCACAGGGGAAAATGAGGAAATCAATGAATTCTAACTCTCTGCTTGTGATGAGTTTAACGAGTGATTTTTTTCTGGCCAGTGAACCTGGTATGAAGGCAAGCTCTGACTTTCTCCTAGTCAGAGAAACATCAATGATCAATGCTTTGTGTGAAATCATAACAAGGTCTGAGATACTTTCAATGATAATATGTCAGTAAAGAAGAAAAGGAAGAAAGATTAAACCCCCTTTTTTTTTCTTATTACATCAAGGAAGCAAAGACCCAAGAGAGGGTATGATAGATGTCCTAACTGTATAAAATGAAAGCTTAAATAGAGGAAATGTATAACTTCTCTATCACCGGGAAACTTTTAAAGATTAAAACATACATTAGCTTGACTTTTCACTGCCAGGTACCTTGCACAGTCAATTACATCCACTAATAGTGAGAATAAAATGCTTCACATATAGCTGGTTACATTTTATATTCCCCTCGCACCTGTACAAATGACCACACAAGGCTCTGCGCGTGGACAATCCATTTCCCGTAGATTTCTAGCATATCAGAACCTGAGGATGTTGCTTTTTTCTTCAGTATCGTGTTTGTCACCAAAGCTACAGAGATATGATGTAAATACTATCAGTGAATCACACCCAGAAAACTTCCTAATCCTAGATAACTGCTATATGATGCTGTATGTGTTTGGAACTGATAAGGAAATCTTCTAAATTTCCTATTATCTTTGATTAGATATGGGTTTCAGTTTTGATTTAGTGTTAGGCACCTACTGTGAGGAACAAAGGAGGTGTCACAGATAACAGAGAGATAATTGTTTTTAAAAGTGAGATCCCTAAGAGAATAATAAGCAGGTTGTTGAATTTCTTCTAGTTTTATTGATTATCCTTTCACTATGATTATCCATCTGCGGAAACACATGCTTTCAAAGGAGATGATAATCTTATCTGTGAGATGACAAACGGGCATCTAAATTTTCCTTACCAGTGACACGTCTTTAAACTAGACCCTTCTCCTGAATGTGTCAAACACCAATGACATTGACCGGCTTTCCTTTAGGATGAGGACAAGCAGTTTTCTTTGAATCACTGTGTTCTTCATGGCTCACATGTGTTTGAAAATGATTTGCAGGCAGATGCTGACAATTTCCTGAAGAAACTTCATGGTTCATTACCTCACTTTATGATAGCAGCAAAATAAATTGCTGTAAAGTCAGTTAATGTGATAGAAAATGGTCAAATTTCCAATAACAATAATAATAATAGTAAAATCTCAATCCTGCTCTCTAAACTCTTCCAAAAGACTTTCCGAATCACCTCCCCTTCTGCATTTGCACACAAATACTGAGTATTACTTTGCACTAAGTAGAACAAAGGTTGCCCCTGTGATGCAAATACTGCTGGTTTATGAGGCTGCTTAAAGAGATTCTTCAGGAAAAACAACGTGCATAATTTAGTGTGACTGGCAGAGGAGAGGAGGAAAAATAAGGAGTGGGGATTGTTGCTTCTGCTGTGTGTTGCTTGCTAGGTCCCTAGCATGAGTTGGAATTACAGCATACAATGGAATATTGGTTAAATAGATCCTTCCATCTTCCCTAGAGAGGGATAGACACATATCATATAATAAGCATATAGCTACTGTGTATATTCTGTTAAACATAACATGAGTACAGGTGGTACAGTAAGCAAGAAAGAGCGGACAGTCGGGCTTTTCCAAATTTCAGTGTTTTTGTCATACTTGATATTAGCACTATTTGGAAGTAGCTTTGCAAGTTTATGTTTTACTGAGTGGCCTGGTGGCCAGGTTTCTAAAGAGGCTTTAACTGAGCTGACTCTCATGTTCAGAGGGAAATAATAACAGGGGTGCTTTGGGGCTTGCTCCTGCCAGTCAGGAGGGGGATTTTCTCCAGGGCTAAGCTTGGATTCTGGACCATGTTGGCATAGCCTTTGTGTATTATCACAGCTCATGGCTCTCAAAAGGGCAAAATGCAAGAAGGTGAACAAAAATAGGATGCTGTGAATAGGGGTGGGGGCGAGGCATTAACTAAAGTGGATTCTCTTGATCAGCATGGGAGATGCTGCACAAAGAGGGTGAAGGTGGTGTAGCCAAATGTGACCTGACCCAAGTCAGGAAAGTGCTTTTGAAAAATCGTTGCTAAAGAGCTTGCATTGAAGTCAAACAGATGATATCCCTTTGTATTGAATGATAAAGCAACAGATTCTGTAAGTTACTGTGGCTGCACCCAGGGCAGGCAGCTGGTTATGACCTCTGTAATGTATGTTTGTGTTGATAAAGCATGCAGGTAGCAAATCATAATCTCATAGCAAGCAAATAATTCTAAAGAGGAGATTTGCATCCTAATAGCGTGCCCTAAGCCAGAAGATAAGTCTTCCAAAGCCTGTATTTACCACATGTAGCACATGTTTAACTCTGGGTGATGTGATTTCACTTACAGTTGAAGCTAATACCGCAGCTCAAACTCCAGGAGTACACAGAGATGAGCAGTGTTTCAAAGTGTGTTCCACTGGACAGAATAACCATTTTAGATTGAAGAAAGAAAGTGTTTCTGGAGATTGGGGATGAAACCAGGGCTTGTATCCCATTTCTTATTTTTTCGTTGAGCCTGATCAGTAAGTAAAGGAATAGAATTGAAATGCAGACCTGTAGTTCCTCGCTGAGATGAAAGAAGACACTCAGCATGAAGGCACAAAGGCACAAGAAAGGAAGTCAGGGAAGTAAAAGAGGGAGCAAAAGGCAAAACTTCAGTAGAAAAATCCAAAGCATCAGAATGGCTGATTTCAGCTTCAGAGAGTCGCCCTGAGCATACATTAAACTGGGTTCAGCTGCTCTATGTACCATCAAATATTTCATATTAATAATTAACAAGTCAGTGGCTGTCAGAGCAAGATTCAAATGGATGGAAGGGGAGTTTGGGTCACCTTCCCTAGGACTGAGAGTCTTAATGAAGGGATAGCTTTACTACACTGTTGAGGAATGATGACATACTAGGCAGAAGGATTAAGGGATATACGTCTTGAAGGCTCCTTCCATGTTCACTCCCCCACAGGAGAATATTTCATTTCCTCTTTTTATTCTTCTCCTTGATACACTGCCAATGTGTACACATAAAGGGCTTGATCTTGCCTGCCAGTGTGTGATGTACTTCAATGTACATCTCTGGAAAATTAGCTTGCATATGTGCAAACTCAACAGCAAAGGTGCTGTGTATTAGAGACATGACTGCTTTCAATGACTGTTATAAATCAGAGTGCTTGGTGTGTCTTTGCTGGATACATTGTCATTTATCAAGGTGATTTTTAAACCTGTGCCTAATTCCCATGCGTGAGAAATGGGAATTTACTGAAATCTCTCACAATGCCTCGTCCTGGCTTTAGATTTTCTCCCCAACACTCCTGCTCACCTTCAAACCTACTTGAACATGAACATAAATGATAGACTACAAGGCATTGGGTTTATTACCTTCCCATCGATCACGGATAGGCTATTACAACTCATGCCATCGCACGAACAGCTCAAAACAGCACAGGCAAAACACAGGTTTTCCTTGTTACTCTCTTGAAGTGGAGAACGAGTTCGAAGAGACACCAGAAGGCCCTTTGCAGTCTTGGCTGCAGGACCACTAGTGACTACAACTGAAGAGAATAGCCCCGCGGGAAGCAGCAAGCAGGATTTAAAAGAGAAACTGAGGAAACAACAGTCTCTTCAGGATCAACTGGAAATGTTTATGAAGTCAGGCTGCCATCTGCACCTCTGGCTTGGGATGAAAAATGAACACAAAAGCTGTGCAGAATTACCTTTTTTTCTAGTCCTAGAGAAGGACAGACAAACACGCTGACAAACTCTGAAAGCCCAGAAGAAAAAGTGGCACATTTCAAAGAGCTAATTACAATTTCTTTCCCTTGGAGATTAATCCACTGACTGTAATTAAACTCCCTCTATTTTTGAGATCTTGGCAAGATCTAAGAAAAGTGTGAGCGAGCGAGCGAGTGCCCTTGCTAGCCAAGCAGATTTTTTACTAAGCTCTATCAGCCCTAATTAATAGACCTTTGTGTAAGACCAACGAGAAATCAGATTTTTCCAAGAGCTGAATCAAATGGCCTTGGCTACCTCTGTGCACACAGTTTGTTAGGAACCAAGCCACATCCAGGATTTACACATCCAGACGATGAAAAGGAGGTGTGAGGGCAGGCAGGATGAACACACTCCCCTCACCCCAACTCCTTCTTCTCCTTTGCTGCTGCTTTGTTCTGTTTGTAATCTTACCAGATGGCTAAGGCAGCCTAGAGAAGAGCTTGCCTGAAACAGGCAGGTGATGAGGCCAGCAGCAGGGACTCCGGCAGCAACTGAAGGAACTGATACAGTTCTGTGACCCTTGCTGCTAAAAAAGTGCTTTGTTATTCTTTTGCTCATGGCTGCATTTCATTTTGTGCCTTTCTGACGGCCAAGAAGGGTGCTAGAAACCAGATCCTCAGCTTGCACAAGTGAGGATAGCATCACTAACATCCCGAGAGCATGGCTGACCTATGCTGGCTGCAGATTTAGCCCTTAATTTCTGCACAGCACGGCTTGGCTCTTCTCCTTACAGCTTCTCCTACAAGTATGTGGGCATGCTCCTTTCAGAGCAGGGAAGACCTAGCCCTTTCCCGTAGCTGTACCTGGCAGACAAAGTGTTTTTCTTCCCACCCACACCAGGGTAATGCTACGGGCAAACAGTGGTGTAACAGAGATTGAACTGGGTCATGGAGAGCGTTCAGAGATCCCCAGAAATCTCTAGAGAGAATATTGACTCTGCCAACACCACCCTCAAGAGCAGACTTGACTGTTTTCCATATTGCAAGCCTGTAGGTGCAGCCCCTGCCTGGGTTCAAGGTGTGCTGTCTGAAGCAGCTGCAGGGACCACGCTTGCCTGAGCTTGCTTCACGGGCTGGGAAGCTCCCAGGTGCGTTCAAACAGGCCATGGGCAAATTATTTGTGAGGCAGCTGTATGGACTGAGAGTGGGTGGCATGTGGGGCAAAATATGCTCCCAGCCACTCTGGGTCTGGTTTTCAAAGCCACCAGGTTTGTTCATGTTCAGCGATCCTTTGTAGCACAGATCACAAACATGGCATGGCCAGCTCGTGGCACATGAAGCAGCTCATTCTCCGTTTCCATTGCAGCTCCCAGCAACTCGGTGTGAAGAACTAGCCCTTCAAGAAAAAAACCACAACCCTCCCTGGTATTTAATTCCATACAATATATGTTCTGACCCTGCTCTCATAAAAGGTAGTAATGAAAATCCTGTTGGCTTGAATGGGAGCAGAACTGGATCTTATTACTGCACTGTTTAAGCTGTAAGAGCAGAACAAGGCTCACAACAGTTTCCAGTAACTGTAGTCAGAGACCCAACTTTGTCAGTTCTTTGGTTTGTGGATCATAATGACATAAATTAAAGTACATTTAAAGTTCTAGTATTCACCCACAATGAACTAAACAATAGAAAGCATGTCTTTGTAGTTAAAAAAAATAAACTGAAAGCCACAGAACAAAAGCTGAAATACCAGAAAAATAAGGCAGTCGTATTTTTCATAACTAAGCTTATATGCAGTATAAGTATATTTTGTCTGCCTTTTTCTTTCAGGAGGATTAATCATTGGATAAAAAAAATAAATATTCTACTATTTCTTTTCTTAATCCTTATTATAATTATCTTTTAATCCTTTTTAAAACTTTTTTTTTAAATAGGTCCTTAACAGTATCTTTCCCTCACTCTATATCATCATCAATCGCTGCTAAGACTTTTTTTATGTCTTTTAAAAGTGGAACCACTTCTGCTAGAAAAGTAGTATTCATTTGAACGAATAACTCTTAGAAGAATGTAAAGTTTAAACACGGACATCTCATATAGGAAGTTTTTCTCTGAGAGTTTGAGAGCTTTCTTCTACAAATGCAGTGATCAGAATGGGAAGAGTATTACCAGTTCTTTTGACCTCTGCAACATCATATTTGCTTCTTACCTGTACTTTCCTTAAAGTGGGAGCTACCAGACCTTCTACAAAGGGAGGTTAAAGGTCTTAAGGAAAAGCTGATCATCTTCCAAAAGGCCAGAAATAGGAAAGTTTTTCTGAAAAGTTTCCTCGATCTGGCCGCTATTATGGCAAATCTTTTGAACTTTGGCAGTGGAGTTAGGTTGCCCAGGGAACATGAGAAACAAAGAAAGAGGTTGGCAATTTGTCATGACCAGACGCAGAAGAACCGGAACGTTATCGTCACATCTGGAGGTATCGAATCACCACCAGGTGATGAATCAGTCATCTGAATGAAGAATCTGCAAGAACCAACTGGAAGAGAGGACATGCAGGTGGTGGAGTAGGAAGCTGAGAAATGCTGCTTGTCTCTAGCCAGGAAAATCTCAGACAAGCCCAGAAGGTCTTTCTAGCTGGTCCCAGTCAAGACAGAAAGTGCAGATGATTGTGTCTGCAATTCCAACCCAGAGGGGCTGGCAATGCAATGGCTCTTGGAGGCACAGGTGGATCTCATAGCAGCTTTCTGATTTCCAGAAGTGAAGAACATTGTCACAATAATAAAGGACACTCATGTGAGGCATCCCAGACTGGTATATTTGGTAGGGATGTTGGCTGGTGACATTAGTTACACCTAAGGTACTGTCCATTAAGGACATTGGTACTCTTTAGTCTGTTGCAGATCACAAACAGGTTCTCTGAAAGGTTATAGGCCACACTTTCAAAAGGTGAATGAAAGAGCACTTGGTGAGCATTTATTAAGGTGCATCTAATCTTATGTGCTCTTAATCTTTCTGTGAAATGTGAAGTAAAGATGGATTATCATGGACACTTTTCCCTTGAGATACACTCAGTAGACTTCTCTGGCCAGTAGCAACATTTCTGGAGTTTCCAGAAGTGACAAATGAGTTCATAATGCAGAAGTGCCATGGCTTCACTGCAGTCACAAAACCAAATTAAATTAGTATTGACCTCGGTGCTGCAGTAGCTGCACAGGTATCAGTAGAACGTATGACAGCTCCACATACTGGTTCTCATTCTGCTTGAAGAAGATGAGATCATCACTGACCTAAAAATTGGCAGCTGCCCCAGCACCAGTGAAAGCAGCCTGGTTTCACTGACCTTGTAAAGAAAGTACCAACATCTATCATGTATATTTGGACCTTCAAAAAGGAAAGTTTTCCAAAAACTCAAACCTTTTGCTGACATAACTGATTTGTAATGGGGGAAGCATTACCTCAAATGGAAGATTGTTTCATTGTATCCTGCTGGTGTCCATCAGCCTTGGTTCTGCAGTCACAAAGGAAAGTCGTGCTGCTGGAAAGATTTCTAGGCTGAAAGGATGGACTGACGGTGAAGCTACCAACTGTAAATAATGCACAGTGATGTGAAGAGCTAAAGGAATCATTCACATATCTTGGGGTTAAATGGCTAGAGGCATTAAGAAGGTATTTTTGTCATATTAGGAATAAAAAATTTGTAGGTCAGGTTAGGGTCCACTGCTGCTTGCAAGCAGTGGATGTGTAAATCGGATCTTGAAAAGGTAAACATATTCTAGGAGATTTTTGTGCTGTAGGTGAGCTGGAGCAGGAATATAGCCAGAAGTGGAAACCTCTCATGTACAGAAAAAAATGCATGAAGCAGCACCTGCTAAAGATCAACATTTTCAAATCAGCCTGTTCAGATTATGCATAGCCAAGAGGCTGCAAGGAGTGAGTCAGGGTGCTTAGAGCTTGGAAAAACTTAAATTCTTAGGCAAGGAGTGAGCAGTGTGATCAGGGAAGTACAAGATCTTTGGTCAAAATAATAGAACAGTGAATTCAGGACTCTACAAATAATAAACTAAGCTTTAGTTACATCTAAAATTATAGCGAATGTCAGTCAGAATGGTTTCAGGGATGGTGTGTCTCATCACACAAACCTGTTGCCCTTTTTTGAGAGGATTACTGGCCTACAGATCTGCACTTAAACTTCTCAAAGCCATTTGACTTAATACCACGTTATCTTTTGATTGAAAAACTTGTACAGAATGAGGAGCACTTTCTTGGAAAGTGGTGCTGAACATAAGGACACAGGGGTCATTGCAAATAATTACCCAACCACAAGCACTTAACGCAATGCCGTGGGAAAAAATTGGCGAATGCAACCCATAGATATATAATAAGGGAATATGAAGTAAAAGAAGGAAAGTGATTTTGAATTAATGACTGCTATTATGATACTTTGTCCACTTCTCATTTTCATGCTTCAAGAAAGATGTGAAATACTGCAGAGAATTCAAAGGACAGCTACAAAAATGACCCAAGGGCTGGAAAGCAAGCCCCAAAGATAACGCTTATGCAGGCTGAGAGATGGCTTGATCTGTGTTTATAATATTTACCCAGCAAAATGAGATTGAGGGCAACGTTTTAATGTCATGTATAAAGACACAGCAAGACCCAATATCTGTAAGCTGAAGTTAAATGAATTCAACCTTGAAATAAAACCAGCTGCCTAGCAGTGGTAGTGAATGAATATTGAAATAGCTTACCACGATGCTGGTGGGCTTGACATTGCTTCATGTGTGTAGGATGAGATCAGTCGCCTTTCTGAATGATGTGCCTTTATTCTACTACTGTCAGAAAATCTACATTGTTGCAACCATTTCTGTCTTTGGGAAGGGGGAGGCTGAGCCCCACACCTGGGATTGACCAGAGCTGTGATGGAGGCAGGGTGAGGAAGAGCGTGGCTCTGGAGCAGGTCCAGACGAGGGCCACGAAGATGATCCAAGGGTTGAAACACCTCTCCTACAAAGACAGGCTGAGAGCGTTGGGGTTGTTCAGCCTGGAAAAGGCTCCAATGAGACCTTGTTGCAGCCTTCAAGTACCTGAAGGGGGCCTACAAGAAAACTGGGGAGGGACTTTTTACAAGGGCTTGTAGTGACAGGATGAGGAGTAATAGTTTCAAATTGCGAGAGGGTAGATTTAGTTTAGAAATTAGGAAGAGTTTCTCCACTGTGAGGGTGGTGAGACACTGGAACAGGTTGCCCAGGGAATCTGTGGATGCTCTGTCACTGGAAGTGTTTAAGGCCAGGTTGGATGGGCCTTGAGCAACCTGGTGTGGTGGGAGGTGTCCCTGCCCAAGGCGGCAAGGGGGGGTTGGAATTAGATGATCTTTAAGGTCCCTTCCAACCCAAACAATTCTATGATTCTATGATTCTTGGGTGGCACAAAGGGTTGAGAGACAGGTCAGTAACTCAGGGATGTGCAGCAGTGCAGCAGTTTGCTACTGAGCCCACCTCGGCATTGCTCCCTGATTGCTTCCTTTCCACCATGGTGGCCACAGGCATTTGGGGAAATCAATACTTTTCCTGAACTGGGCTTGTGGCTGAGAGTCCCACGGCTTAAATTAAATGTTTAGGCCTTATCTTGCTCACATCATTTAGGCTACATAAGGTTTATATACCACACAAAACTCTTCTTGCTATAAGGAGTATTAAGGAGCTAAACCAAGGTAACTTCTAAGTGATGGTAAGATTCCTGGGTGGATGTTTAAATAATAATACTAATAATAGAAAAAAGGCTTGTCAACCATCTATCTGTAGAGCATGGACCTGCCTGATTCAACCCAGGGAGCGCAGTGTTTTTCACAGGCTGGCCTAAGGGGTAGCCAGCCAAGACTCAGTTTCATGGTACAACTAAGCTGATGCAGGCAATGCCTTTTAAATAACCTGCTGCCTCTGGCCATTTGTGGTCCCACAGTTCCCTGCACCTCTACGAAGTGTGGTTTGCTGAGCTGGACCTGCAGTGGCCTGGCTAGGGCAGAAAGAAAGCCAGTGGGAAACCAACCACAGAAGACCATGTGAGTTGCTTGCCTGCCAGTTCAGCTCCTATACTGGGAGACTCTGGCCCCATATGAATGCCAGCACCTTGGAGGAAAGAGAACATGAGTAACTCATGGAAATGAGGATAAGGTGGAGGACCACTGATTTTGGCAACAATTTGCCTTAGGTATGATGTCACATTATGCTCAAAAGCCACCTGAGTTCACCCATGCCATGTAGTAACCTCAGAAAAAGACCTTGCCATCACAGAGAAGATTTTCAAGACCCACAGTTCGAAGAAGACTGAGAACAACTAGAACAGGTGATATCATCCTATCTTTTCCATCATGACTTGGCATGCTTCTGCAGTAGTGACAGAAAAATATCAGTCCTTCTGACAGAAGGACTACAAGAGCAGAGGCAACAACACATTACATGGGTGTCGTATCAGATATGGAAATGTTTATCCGTAGCTGTTGGAAGCAGTACCAAATAGGATTTGTCCCAGTCTCCATTGACCGGCTTGCTGTGGACAGTGCTGGCTCAGCTAACTGGATTCCTTGGGGTTGTCTCTGAACAGCTCTGCTTTCTTCTATTATTTCTGTGTTTCAATGGTGTTCGCATTCCGTATGTAATGAAAAAATTCTTTTTCTAAATTAACTGTTGAATAGTTTATTATGCAAATGACCGCTGTATTTACAGATAACATTTTTTAGCCCTGAGATGGCCAGATGATTGATACCAAACTCAGATTAATACATACAAGTAATGTAGTGTAATTATTTTAAAAGCACTAAGACAGGTGTTAAAATTAAGAATAACTTTTTTTTTTTTGTTCAGTCACGAAGGTCAGGATCGATCATGTCTTTGGACAGTTCATGTAAAACACTTTTTCTTCCCCTGTTCAAGGAGTGCGTGTGTGTGTGTGTTTTGAGTGTAGGTGTGCATGTAGATTAGGAGGACAGGACCTAATGGTCCTAGCAGATGTATAGGGTTTCAGACATAGCCACAGCTGGAGCTGCTCTGTTTGTCAGCAGTACTTATATATACATAAATCCACCAAGACACCTTACTCTGAGAGATTTTTCTATCAGGATCATAAATTTATGTTAGAGTACTTTTATTATTGTCTGCTTTTCTTGGCTTGAAAATATCAGAGTATAATTTAATCCTCTCCTCTCGCTGCCTCTCTTCTCTGTACTTCCTCTGAAGAGGAGCTTGCAGTAAGCAGTGGCCAGAAGATGCTCCAAGGAAATCATGGTCCTCCATGACTAGGAAATGAAACAGAAAGTTGTAGTTATGAAAGAAGGGACTAGGAAAGATTTTAATAATATTCTTCAAAAGGCATCTTGTGAACACTCACCACAATTTAATCCTTGAGTGTTTAAGTGCTCTTGAAACATTAGTTCTTCTAAAGAGGAAAAAAAAAAAAAGACCTTTCTTCTCTAGTGTTCCTAAATCCTGCGATTTTTTTAGCAGTAAATTTTCTCATAAAGCTAGTACATGAGAAAGGGAAAACAGTCCACACCCATTACAAAGGTTTTCTGCACCAACACTATCCCATGTGTTTGCACCACCAGCATCCCATGCTGCTTGCAGTTGTTATTAGGGTTCCTAAAGTCAGTCAAACCAGCCCTGGGGCACTGACTGCTCTTGTCCAAAGGGCTGACCAGGAGACTGATACAAGACAAATGTTGCAGATTTGGCTGTTTTACAATTTGCTGGTAAAGCTGCATAGCCACAATATGCCTCCAGATATGACCGGACTTGCTGAATAAAGGCTTGCTGTCTGAAAAATTACCTTCTAACCCTCAGCTTGCCACTCTCCCAAGGACAGAACATGCTGGATTTGAGGTGAGGGAGGCCAGCAGGCTACGGTGCCTTTCCCAGCCCTGAGGCGGCCAGGTCTCTGCAGCAGGAATTNAAAAAAAAAAAAAATACACCATCCCTGTTTACGTAGCTTATTACAGTGCTGGAGTCGCCTCAGGGGGCCTTTCCAGCAGCCGCTGTCGCTGAGGCCAGGTTCAGGCTTACATTTCCCTGTTCAGGCTGGGCTGTGATTTTTGTGTTCATTTTAAAGGCTTGAGTTGGCAGTGTACAGCTAGCTCCAGGGCATTCATTCTTGCTTCGCTGAATGGTATATAGGAGGAGAAAGAACAAATTCCAGGATCTTGCAGTTTTGCCACAGAAATGAAAAACAGAGTGAGTGGCTTTCGCAGGCTGTGCCGGGGTAATCTGGGACTAATCTCAGCTCGATCGTTGCAAGCTGCTGAGCCTGGCAATGGCTTGTCACTCAGCATCTGGCAGGATCAAACCAAAGCCATCTCAAGCAACTCAGAGAAATTACTACTAATGTATGCAAAAAGCAAGAAGCACATGGCGCGATCGAGAGATAGATGAGATGTCTGTATTTCTTCCCACTGGTCTTCAAAGTTGTTTTCATGTTACCGTTTTCTTTGTTTAATTCTGAGATCTCCAATGTCCTGATTTTTTTATTCCCTACAGCCTAGAAAACCATATTTACTGTCTCAGCCAAAGGTCAGTATAATATTTCAGTGTCACAGGCTGTCAGCAAACATGCTTAGAAGAACTTGAGAGTATTTGGTTGCTTTTGTCAGGTTTTTGTGGCTGTAAGGGAAGTGTGCAATAAGGCAACAGCCTGGCATGCACAGATGTGTGTTTCCCTCCAGTAAAGGTTAAAGCACAGCCCTGGCATCATTCAGAAAAGCCTTCCCACACCTGCTTTTCATTTCCTTTTGCTATTTCTGGTAATGAAAATTGGAAGTGCTGCTATATATTTGGGACATAGAAGGCCTTCTACACATTTTCTTTTTTTCTTAAAGGCAAATTGTGGTTAAACAAATGTTTAAGACTCAAAAAGATGAAATCAGGTAATTTCTGGAAGGAGGAGAAAAGGGGGAAAAAAAGCTTGCTCTCAGTTATTATTTTTTACTACTGATCCATCTGGGGAGCTCGAATTGCCTTTCGTCATTTTCAAACCTCCACTGTTTTTGCAGCAGAAAATCCTCTGCTTGCTGGAGCTGCCCCTTTCTAGGGTTTAACATGGAAACAACAGATCTGCAGTCTGTTTTACAACAAGCCATTGAGCTTCCTGTAGAAACAAATTCCTTTCCAGCACTTTCTTCCCCTACTTACCAGTCAACCTTTTGTTCTCTGTCTTTTCAAAGCTTGGCTGTACTGCCTGAAGGAAAAGGGCTAGCCTAGCCAAATGCACTTTTTTGAGGCTCTCCCTCACCCTGGCTGCTACTGAGACACCCCCAGTAGATGCTGGCAGCAATTAGGGTGCTCTAAGTCCTCAGGGAGATCCTTGTTCCTGTCTCCCCCTCTGCTGTCATCACTTGGCTTCAACAGGACCTTTAGGTGTGTTCTGTTTTTCTGGGTGGGATGTTTCAACTCCCCCGAGGAACCTTAGTACCAAATTCCCATTAGTCCTGGCAACAGAAATTACTGCCTTAATGGCTCTGTAAACAGTGCAGATGAAACCCTCAGAGCAACACTGTGTGTAAGCTCATATCTTACCTGAGTGTTTAGAGTATTTCCCCAGAACACACAAAGCCCAAGCCTCATTCTTGTGCTGTCTCATTTGGAAAAGGCACTTTGAATGCTTGATCCCACTTGCACAACAAGGTGTGGGCCATAACAACTGGAATATCCTTCATAGGGGAGATTAAGACTTATCCAGAGTGGTCATAGTTGTGCAGCGAGGGCAGCCTGTGTACATGGTGGGTGTCCCGGACTCATAACAGATGTGTGGGGCTGTGAGCCCAGCTGCTCTCCCTAGCTGGTGCTCTGTCTGTGGGCTACTGGGCATACAAAGCTCGGACAGAGCAGCAAAGCTGTTTGCCCCTTGTAAGAAATGCCCGGGAACATTTTGGCAGCCAGCTCCAGGTGAGAATCTCTAATGGAGAGAAGGCCATAGTCGGCTTTGAGGGGCTTTGCCTAGTTTGCTCTCAGTTCTAAAGGCCACTCACTTTCACATGGCTGGTTACTGACTCCTCACTCACCTTGCCAGCTTTTTCAGAGCCCACTGCTGGGCTGTTCATCCTCTGCATGTGCCTGTGGGGAACGAGGGGTTCTGCCCTGGGGCTATGTTTCTGAACCGCTAAGTCACGCAGCACTGAGTCATGACGAGATTTAGCCTCGGGTGCGCCAACGCCCTCAGGCATGTTTGCAGATCTCATCCTGTGACTCCAACCTCCTCTTTTCCTGACAATGCTTTTGCTCCTCCAGGGTTTCTGGTAGAGCGATAACATTGTGATGTCTGTGCCCGTAAGTGCCATTTTGAATACATGTGAATGTGCAGATTTGAGTGTTTCGTTTTGAGATATGGATGAGATGATCATGATCTCCAGAGATATCTCCAGAGGTCCCTGCCCACCTCAGCTCCTCTGTTTGATTTGGGGTGTGGGATTTTATACATGGAATGACATTCCTGCTCTCCCACTCTCTCCACTTTTAAATCCCTTTTGGTTCCTCTCCTTGCTTTTGCACTCCATTAAGGTTATTAGCAGACACTTAGGAAGTGTGCAGCTTGGCCTCCCCACTCTGAAAGCATCTCATCTAAATGGGAACTTTATAGGCAGGTCTCAAACCCCGCAGGTCAGTTTAGTGTTTTCTAGACACTGCACGTTCTCTTTTAGCATTCATAAAGCAAACCAACTCCATCACTTTATCTTGCGGCTTGGGAAAGGAATGTCTCTGCTTGCTAATATCCTTCTTTTAACGTGTAGGACAGAATCCCAATTGCTGTATATGAAGAGCGAAACCAAAGATGACGAGCCCTGAAAAAATAAGCAGGATCTAGTCCTGAGTTAAGTGCAGCACTGCACTTAGCTCCAGGGAAAGCAGGAAGGATGCAGAAAAGTGATCTCCACTGAGGCATTCCTTGACTACAGGTTTTGTATCTCATCTTTATTCACTGTCAGAGTTTCCTCCACTTTCTTTAAACCACAGTGGATCATGTGTGCTCCCTTGAAAGAAACATACAATTGTTCATCGGTATATGTGATGCATGAAGAAATGTTATAGTCAAAGCTTTTGACCTGGCAGTATCAAATTGCGCTGATGTACCCATGGTCTCCTTTTAGTTGTTTGTGATTTTTTTTTTTTTTTTTGGTAATATACGCTGAAAGTGCACTAACATCCCCCATCACCGTAAGGATTCAGACTTAAAACAACAATCCCATCCTTTCTGCCTTTGGCACTATTCGCTGATTAACCATCTGCTGTTATCAAAGTCCTCATGAAGAAATGTGTGCTCTGCAGTGCTGAATGAGCGGGCGACAATTGGCAATACCATACCACAGAAATACCCGAAGCGACGGCCGTGCAAAGATCGGATCCCCAGGCAGTGTATCTGTCATAAGCTGGGCAGAAAGCCAAGGGAAGTGCCAGGAACCCCAGGTACTGCAAAGGGCTCCAGTGATGGACATCACTACTATCTTCTTCATCTTGCTTCCCAAATGAAAGATTTTCCTCATGGGGTGCCCTGTGTGATTAGTCTTGCTTTGGTTTAAATCTCCTCGAGTATTACCACAGTATGACATCAGCTTCTATGTTCAGCCTTTCAAATAAATAACATTTACGGGAAATAATTGCCATGAATATAAATGATGTGCTATCTGCTCTACATTTTTAGGAGGAAAGACTACTGAACAATCAGGAGCAGCACTTGGTCAAAAGCACTCATTTGTGCCAACGAAGAAGCAAAGAGTGAAGAAGCAAAGTGTTTGACAGAGGGCTGACCTCCTATAGAAGGGTGTTTCTGCTCCCTTGCTTCAGGTGCTTGTTGGTTTTCATTTGCCTTGGCACTCTTAACTCATAATTTTCTATAAGAAAATAACTGCCATTTGACCTAGTGATGCTAGTCTAGGCAGAATGATAATAACAATGTCGCATCCAGTGTACCATAATAATACATTGCGTAAAGACTCTCTATCAAAAGAGACCCTAAAAAAGAACATCTACTCACTCATTTTTTCTGATTATGTACCACACACTCAATTTTGACAGGTGGGTCTGTGGATGAGACATATGGACATTTCACTTGGGCTCCTGCATTGACCCATCAAGAAGGAGGGAGGATGCTGATCTGTGTCCCTGTAGCAGGGTGCAGAGAACACCAGCGCCTCCGGACCCAGGGTGGGCGATGACTTTTTTGATCCTAAATGCATGGCAAGAACATGACCCACATCTGGGTAGGGCTCCGTTTCATGGGTCCCCTCTGATGCCAGTGGTCTCTCGTGCTGCAGGATTAAGTAGGGTTCAGGACAACTTATTTATACACCCACATTTCAAAACCAATGGCCTTAAGCTACTTTCTCTGTGGGGCTGAGTCAGGATGTGACTAGCTTTGGTTTAAACTGTGACAGCAATGTAATGATGTGCAGAAAAATAATGTAACAAATTGGGACAGGAGCGGGACACTTTCCTCACCCTTGAAATTACTGGGAGAACTCCAGAAAGAAGAGTATTTTCTTGTCCTTAGAAACCTGGCTCAGGCACAGCATTTAACCACCCTACAGAAAATGTACCTGATGTCCCTCTTTCAGTTTCTGGTTAGCTCTTAGCAAAATGTCTGTTGTACTTGAATCTCTACTGATCCTATAGAGATCTTCTCCCAAAACCAAGAAAACAGCAAGCAAAAGAAAACAACAATGCAACCTCCATAGGTGGAGAACAGCAAAAAATCTCCATGAAGCTGTTAGCTAGAGACAGAGATCCAGAACACATGATGGGACGAACAAATGCATGGTGAAAAGTGAAAACTTAACACATTTACTGAAGCTATAGAAACAGACTCACACATTTTAAAAAGCCCTCCAGTGTCCCCAGTGCTCCTGCTTGGTACCAATGCTTTATTTTGAAATCTGGTTAAAAAACCCCACTGTGTTTCGAGGCACGGCTGAGTGACAGTAGGAAAGCCAAGCCACAGTGACAGCTCCTACATTACTATACACAATAGTTATTGCCATTAAGGGATAAAGGGATGCAGCAATTGCCCTTAATTTAGAAACAAATAGCAGAGGGATGACTAGCAGCTGAGGGAGTCTGCAAGCACATGCACTAACAGAGAATCTATAGCATGGGAGGAAGAGGATGCCTTTTCAAGATGACATGGAAAGAACCCACTTTGAAGTTCCCAAGCTGAGTAAAATCGATATCTAAATGCTTCAGTGAAACGTGTTTGATGTTGTCTACATGTAGAAACCCAATAGAGACCACTTATTATTGAATAGTACTAGACGGAGCAAAGTAGGTCATATTACAGCTTTGTTTGGGAAGCAGCACTGTACCTGCCAGAACAGCATCCTTAATGCGTCGGATCTGGCACTGGAGAATAGGTAGGATACGCACCCAAACCACCTGCAAGAGTAAATACGCAGACAAACAGATCTCATCCACGATTGTTTTCTGAAATAATTGTTGATCAAATTGCCAGATTCTGTCAAGTGGCTACTCGAACTCTGCTCACATGCCAGGCATTTGCAAAGGCTATTTATAGAGTGACTGTGACTGCAGCGGTGCTGAAGGTCTGTCAGCATTTCCATTACAGGCTCCTATAACTTGGCAGTACAATACCTACTCCAGGCTACAGACTGATGTGAAGGGTGGGATCTTGTTTTAAAACAAACAATACTACCTTTGGGTTCCTTTCCATAAAGGCATTAAAATTTGTTGGCATCTATTAGACTTTTGCATTCCTGTTGCATTAAAAAAAAGCCCAGAGAGTATAAATCTTCTCAATTTTTTTAAACAGTTTTTTTTTTTTTTTTT
>WEIS01087234.1:0-11951 GCA_013389965.1 Todus mexicanus | reverse complement strand
AGTGTGTATGGAGCCGTACAGTTGAAGTTGTTTAGGAACGTAGTAATCTTAGGCTTCCTCTATGCTAAGTGAGGAGAGACATCTCCAGGGGGCTAATCAGATCTTGGATGACCCAGTTTCTAACCAACGCTGTAATTAAACCACTGCTGTAAATACAGGGGGTGCGTTAGTCGCAATAAAATATAGAACCAAATACTTTACATACACAGAACTGATGCATCACATTGAGGAAGTGTTGGCATGTTAGTAGTCACTTATTTGTTTTCTTAGTATTCACACTTTATGATGTTGGATTTTCTGATTTAATTGACATCGTGACGCGACTTCTCAGACCTTGTGACTTCCTTTTTTTGATGGTACTACAACTATTCAAGTCTATCAGAACACAAGCGAAAGCTTTTTGAAATTGTCTATTTAAGCAGATTTTTTTAAGATTAATTTTTAAAGGAATTCCTTCCTTTATTTTTGATTGCTTCAAGGCATTTAGGACAGGTAAATTGTGGCTTTCCTTGCACTTAAAGTTTATTTTTAGACTGAAGAGGAAAGCAAACATTTTGAGTTTTGTTCTGTCACTTTTTGAACCGAACAAAAGTCTTCAATTTCCATAAACCGAAGTCACTTTCTTTCCTTAAACTTTGCAGGAGGTGACAGCTCCCAAAAGTTTATTTATCACATTCAAATACTGCGATTCCAGGGCGTATGTGTGAGTTCAGTTAGCCTCCCTTGCTATAAGGCTTTGTCAACAAACAGGTATTGCCTAGTATTTACTGATTCATTTCAATTAGTTAATGTATAGGAAAGCTACAGTTTTTTAAAAAAATCCTTTTGCATGTATTTATTTATTGAACATTTAAAAAACACTGGCTTTTAAAAATATTTAAATATAAAGAGGACTTCAAAATTGCCATCTTTCACTTGGGCTTTCTCCCTGCGGGTTTAAATCGATGGTCAGATTGATGTGGTTTCTCTAAATAAGTTGTGCTACACGACACCTACATTTAAACCAATGTAATTTCTGTTTGTAAACCAAGATGTTGGCACTAGCAGGAAACTATTGTTAGTTTTGAACTGACAGGAGAGCTGTGGCAGGAAAATTGCCATCGTGAATGTTCTTGGAGGACCAGTCTTTTTGTATACACGCTTATTGCTCCCTGAATATGTCCTTATTAGACACTTGCACCCTGAATATGATTTTTTTTTTCTTTTAGACACTTGCAGTTCACTTTTATCGTCATCTTTGCAATGAAAATTAAGGTTGGGTTATGTAGAAATTATTTACTTCATTTACTCTGTGTCCAAAATAGCAAAGATGGTGTAAATATGTTTGATATTTGTTTTATATTTAAACATCCATTACATGTTGCATTTGTAGTATATATTTTTATATAATTACTTTTAAGTATATAATTTATAATATAAATAGAAATATATAGCAATTCTTTTATTTATGTGTGTCTATGTAGAGGGGGAGAGTTATCATTCTAAATTTGTCTGCCTCTCCCTTTTTTGATTGATGACCATTTATTATGATTTTATTACGATTTATTACAACGAATCGACGTGCACAGAAGTACATGAATTTGGCATGACAGTGTCATCCTTACTGTTTATTTTTTAAAAAAACATATTAAAATCTTAATTTTGGGGCCTATCTCTGTACTCCTTTCTATAGACCACGGTACAATATCGCCTTTGTGGGGGCTCTTTGGTGCTCCTGCAGCAGCAGGAGTAAGTAGCCAAAGAACAGTGTAACCTTGTTCTCTGCAGTCAGTGTCAAGTATCCTCCACTATGGAAGCAATTCATATTTGTGGGATCCTATTCATCCTGCGATAAGTTGAGGATGGTGCTCAAGTGCATTCCAAAGGGGGATGGATGCAAAAACTCCCAACTGAAACACAGCTGGAAAGCCAGAGCTAGAAATGTCGATGTTTGGGCGGGCACCTCCCTCTTCGCTCAAGGCAAGATCCAGAACGAGGTTGTAGTTACTGCAGGGACCACCTTCTAGAGGCTGCCGTATTAACCTGCCTTAGTGGTGTTAGAATTTCCTATTGAGTTAGAGAGTTCACAAAAGAGCAGCTGAGTCAAGTGAAGGATTCAAAATGAGCTGAAGAAGAACTTTCCCAACAGCAGTGTCAAGGGAGGTTTTCGGAGGACTTTCCTTGCCTGTTGTGAGTCATGTTCTCCCTTTCTGTACCAACGATAGAATAACATGTGTTGGGAAAGCAAAGCTGTTCTTGTAACTTGGTCACAGTTAAGAAAAATAAGTGAGCTGCAGCCTACTTTTATATTTATGTTCATATCCAAGAAACAAATCACCGGATTTACAAGGTATGTGGTTATTTTAAGCGAAATTGACTGTATTTCAAGAAAAACTATTCTGACATTCTTGACTCGGTTTTTGATAGGGAACAACTTTGATTTGTAGCATGGATGGAAAATATTTGGGGTTGTTGCCATAAGTGGGGTTATGCAAGTAATCCCAGCAGGGTTGCTGGCTTTGTGACTGGCTCTGGGTTTGTTTAAATGTAAGATCTTTTCTTTACTTGAGCTGTCCGGTCTGTTGTCCTTTCAGTGTTGGGGATGTTGGTGTAAACAAAGTATCCCCGCTTAGATGATATCTTTATCAATCAGCTGATTATAAGGTTCATTTAATTTCTCCTTGCAAAAGAGCCCCCTATAATGAAGAGATTTAAATGCTTAAAATTAGGCGTGAGACCGAGAAGAGAGCACTGGAATTTTTTCAAGGCTATTGGTATGCCTGTACCTATCCTACTCAGAATTTCTAAAGCGAGCAGGAGACTGTGCAGGGCTTCCAGGCTGGTTTGGGAAGCTGCTGTGTAGGGGTTGTTTCTTTTTTTTCTTTCCCCTCTTTTATTTTGTGTAACATAATTATTGTCTGGAATGGAAGGCATACCACCATGCTGTAGAATGTCCAGTGCTTTTGGCTGGTGCAATCATTAATCTATTAGATCACTAATATAAAAGGGCACTTTGTTTTAATAAAGCACTTTGGTTTGTCATAGGAGAGAATTCTTGAATGCGGTCTTTCTGTTTTACCCTTGAAAAGCTCTTTGAAAACCTGCCTAATTCCATGCTCAAGTGCTGAAAGGCTCGCTCAGAGCTCCTTTGAGCAAGAGTCAGACTTCCCAGAATTTTGAGAGACACGGGGAAATAAATCTCTCACCAGAATCTATTTGGCTGCATTCTTTTAGCTTTTTCAGTAGTAGGATTTTGCTCATCATTATATGAGGAGTTTTATAATGTGGTGCTATTATTTCTGAGTTGTACGAATGCTCTAATGACATAACCCTCCTTCCCTGCTCTCCTCAGACTTACTTTTTAGGGGTGATGCTTGTGAGCTGCAGCTCTGTTCCTGTCAGTGATGCTGTGTGACAGCCGTGCTTTGTGTCCAGGCTGTTGTGCAGCCCCAGCTCACCTTGCACGCTTCAGAGCCGTTATATTTCATATTACTTTAAATCTGGCTCTAAAAACTACACAAGCTTTTTAGCTTCCTCCCTTTCCCTCCTCTAGTTACAGCAAGAGTGTTTGGAGGACTTCAGAGTTGTTGGTCTTGGAGGATGGGAGGGGAAAATATATGTTTATAGTTTGTCTTGAAAAGATGAAGTACAAACTGAGAAGTGTCAATTTTGCTTTTCATTTCCTCCCCACTTCCTCCCCCCATCAGCCTCTTTTCTGTGCCGGAAGCAGTGACAAAAATGTTTGTAGTGGTAGGCAAGTACTTCTTTTTAGAGCAAAGGCTAATGAGTCACTTGTAGTGACATTTCAATATTTATTTATTCCCTGTGCTTTAAAACAAACTACAATAATATTTATGTGGACCTCAGTGTAAGGCTCTTGGGTGTTGGTTTTGTTGTTGGGGTTTTTTTTTTTCATGCATGGGTCATGAAGTGGAACATCTATTTTGAAGAACTAGCAGTGTGATTTGTGTGTTCCTCNTTTTCTATTCCTGTAGTGCTGGTGTAGTACCACTGGTAATTAAAATAGTGGATGAAAATGCCTGGCTATAATACTGGGTGGGGTGATGCAGTTCAGTCCCATCTTGTCTGGTCCGTGGGCAGTTGCTGGCTGAAACTTGACATGATTTTAAGTCCTCTACAGCTACAGACAGTGTGGAGAACAGTAAATGTACTGCAGTCTCCTGTCTGCCAAAATTGAGACTGAATTCCTAAGGCAGGTACAGTTCATCCATCTTTGCTCTTGTAGTAAATAGGAGGTAAGATGTTCTTTGTACGGATGGTTTGATTGTCTGGAAGCAAAGCTGAACACAGAAGCCTGGTCAGTGCTGCTGTTTCCTGCCTCTGTCTGAGCAGTTGATCCAAGGCAGTGTCGCTGGATGCCCAGGTGCTTCCCCTGGTTTTTCACTGGCAAGGGAACAGGAGAGCTCTTTGTTAGGAGCCAAGGCATGTATACGCTTTGTGGGAAGGAGGACTGGGTATGCAGCAAGCGTGATGTGCTAGTTGCAGGCACCGCTAAATAAATTCATTTTTAAAAAGAGAGGCGCAACAGAGAGAACCACAGAGATAGCCACACTCAGCTGCTTAACCACAATCCGTAACTCAAACATAACTCTGGTCTATTAGGTAATCATGGGTAACACAATTGTCGTATTCTAGTACTAAGCTCTTGATTTTTTTAAAGAATTACATTTTCTGAGTGACTGTACAAGGAGAACAGGAGGCAGAAGTCTGAAAGTGAACAGCTAATGATGTCTCCGATTAGAACACAAATGCAGTAAGCAAGCAGATGTCCTTTCAGAGGAGGGCCACGAGGATGATCCGAGGGCTGGAGCATCTCTCCTATGAAGACAGACTAAGAGAGTTGGGGTTATTCAGTCTGGAGAAGAGCAGGCTCCAAGGAGGCCTTATTAAGGCCTTCCAGTATCTCAAGGGGGCTACAAGAAAGCCGGGGAGGGAGTTTTCAGGATGTCAGGTAGTGGTAGGACTGGGGGGAATGGAGCAAAACTAGAGCTGGGTAGATTCGGATTAGATGTTGGGAAGAAATTCTTTACGATGAAGGTGGTGAGACCCTGGCCCAGGTTGCCCAGGGAGGTGGTAGAAACCCCATCCCTGGAAGCCTTTAAGGCCAGGCTGGATGGGGCTCTGAGCAACCTGCTCTAGTGGGAGGTGTCCCTGCCTATGGCAGGGGGGGTGGAACTGGAGGATCTTTGAGGTCCCCTCCAAGCCTGACAATACTATGATTCTGTGATAGGGTGGATCACTGCTGATCTGTGTGACTAATTTCCTTCAGTTGCTTTTGAAGCCCTAAATTCTTTCTTCCTTAGTGTGTGTCTCTTTAACAGGTTCTTTTCATCAATAGGTGAGCTTTATTTGTGGAAATAAATACTACTTTAGTTTTAATCTATTACAGAGTATTCAAAACCTTGCTTTAACTTTGTTTTATTGCCGAGAGAGAAAGCCATACCATAGACTATATGCTACACAAATTAAGCCTGAAAATACGTGGGCTTAATAATAGTCCTGTGTGTTTTGCAGTGGACTAATAAGGTTTGATGTTCTTCCTGGTGGCTGTGGACAGCTGCATTTTATTACTTGGATTGAATATCAGCATAGAGATGTTACATGCAGTAACAGATTTAATTGTGCTAACAAATAGTGATGCACAGAGTTTGGTAGTTTTGTCTTTGCTTGAAGGAGGTAAGAGATTATTCATCTCATCTATATCCCTTGCAACAGGAAACCAAGTAAGGTTCTAAACTAAAAAAAAAAAGGGTTTAATCTTTTTGTTTGGTTTGTTTTGTTTCCTTCTGTGAGTTGAACACACATTTACTTCTATCAGTCTTTGCCAGATAAAACTAATCAGCTTCTTTTGACTTCAGTATTGGCACATGGAAGCTAGTAATAGCTTTAATTTTATTTTTTTGTTGTTCAATATTGCAAGAAGAAAAAAGCCTTTTAATAACTAGTATGGCTTCTTTCTGTATATTTAGGTATGACAGCATATTTAATAATGTCCTTTAGCTTGACTATACCTGTCTGTTAACACTAGAACCATGACCCACATATAGGAAATAAAAAAATTGCTGCTTATTCTGTTTGGAATGCTGCATGTGCAAGGAAATGCTGCATGTTGTTTGGAAAAAATCTTTTAAACCTCTTCTGTGGTCATAATTACAACTTCATAAGTGTCTGGATTCTTTTTGAGACTTCTGGCATAGAACTTTTTTCTCAATATATCATTTGCAGCTAAAACTATTTCAAGATTTGGAGTGTAATATGAGGGAGACTGAGAAATTCTATGGGATGTCTGCATTCCCTGGAGTGAGATCTTGTACTAACACACTTGTCTTCCTGATATAAAAAATGTTTTCTCATATATTTAAAATGGGCTGCTTAGATACAGGGTTTTTTGGTGGTGGTGGTGGGGGAATGCCTTTTGCTTTGTTGGCACTTTCTTTCTTTACTGGCTGATGTGCTTTATAAAGTGACCTTTTGCCCTTTTGAAGGGCACAGCTGTGAGGGAGATCAGAAAGAAATGGGATAAATTTGAAGATCCATAATAAGGAACCGTGGTTCTGTAGCTGCCCTTTATCATAACATTAGTGTAGCTTGTTTAACTCAACCCTAATCACATAGTTCCAGAAGATATGAAGTATCTCTGTCTCTAAGGGTTTCTGCTCCGTGGCCTAACCTAAGCCTTTTGACAAGTCTTTACAGGCAAAATATCAAAGAGCTTTTGGAAGCCTTTTAAACTGTAGTTTAGATGCACTCGTACCTCTAAATCTGATGGTGCAGCTTTACAGCAAATGTAGGAGCAAAGACTAACCAGTACCCTTATTTTGCTCACGGAGGTGATAGGTATAAAACACCTATCAGGAAGAAAAACTAAACTGTATACATGTTTTATATATATTTTTGGAAGAGTACATCAAGAAGCCTTTCAACACAAACTTCTGGTACTGATCTCCATTAGTGTCTGACATCCGTTACCAGGAGGAGGATAAAAATGATCTACAGTTCCCTTGTCTTCAGCTTGGCTCTCTGGGAAAGCTGCTGTCTGTCTTGTTATAATCTAGATCCACTCGCAGAATGTGCTGTAGCAAGAGCTAAGAGGGTCACAAATAATGCGGATTGAGTAAGAAGGAAAACCAACGGTAAGAGTATTGCGTACTGACGGGATTTTGCAACGTGTAGCTTCTCTCACTGTGTGCAATAATGTCTACTGAATGTAGCTATATGTTTTTCTGTCTTCCCCTTTCCCTATTTTTAGCATTTGTTTTTCTTTTTGGGGAGTCATACGTTTCTGCATGGAATGGACGGAATGAATTTATTTGGCCATTTTTCGAAGTTGTCCGTCACCTTCCTGAATTTAATGAACAGCTTTCTTTTATGTATAAAGTAAAAAGAAAAAGACTTTAAAAAAAGGTGAGCAAATGCTTCTCATCCTCTTCAGTCAGCGTTCACATAGATAGCTTTCTGTTAGAATTATTTACTACTTCTCCAGCCTCTAGATCAAGCTTCTTTCCGCTCCCAAGAAGATTTCTTCTAAAAGGATCGTATCACTACATCGCTTTGTTTACAAACAACGACCAAAAAATGTAGCAAAAGCACCAAAAAGGCAGAAAAAGTAAATATTCCAAAGTGAATTCTGACGAGTTAATGAATAAATGTCAATACCTGCTTCTGTAGGACCATTCAGAGGACTGTGACGATGTTTATTTATTGTGGATGCTTTGCAAAACAGCAGTTGTCTTTGAGAAATAAATGCCTTGAACAATAAACAGAGTCAGATCGCTAGGGCAAACCTTTTCAGAGGAAAGGCTACTAGAATTCCACACATGATTTCTTGTGAGCATTAGGTTCTCTATTTTTTTCAAATGCTTTTTATGGTTCCCTTTAGTGCATTACTGTCAAAGAATAATCTGTAGAAAATAATGAAGTTCAAAATTTAAAGTTTCAGAGGTGTATGGGGGGGGGTAAGTTATTGATCTGGAACTCTGGAGTTCTCCAACTAGAGTAGACAATTTAAAGCTTAATGAAAACTAGGCCTCAGTTCATAGATTGGCAAATTAATTCAGAATATTAGTGAGAAAGGATAGATAACCAACTTCATAGCTGCTTTAGTTATAGTTTGTATCATGATATATTGCCTGTCTTAGAGCTCAATGCCTATTTATTTTGAGATATTGATTTGAAGAGCAATTGTGACAGGAAAAGTCGGGGGAGCATCAGAAGTATCAATAGAAATATTTTGTTTTAAGGTGTTGCTGGGTCTTAATTGCGAGACAGACTTGAGCTGAATTTATTACTTGGTAAAAACTGCGTATTTCTTGAAATGTGAACTCCGTATGCAGATGTTTTTACAAGATGCTGTTCCTTTTACTTGCTACTTACGGAATCTTTGCCCTACTTGTTTAAAGGATTAAGGAAATGCAGCTCTAACATTGAACATTTTCTCCTACTTATGAAGCAGTTGTTGCTCCTGATGAGAAGTTCTGCTTCATTTTCTGCGCCCCTTCGCGAAGATGTGAGGGAGGATGAAGCAGTTGTGCCATGTGGGGTTTCTGAAAGTGCAGCTTTTAAAGCAAGCATTCACATTGGTCACAGAGAACCAGCTGCCCTTGCTTTTGCTGGTTCTTGACTTTTTATAGCCCTTGTTTTGAATAGTCCTGCTGCCTTTGCAACTTTCTGAAGTGCCATCGGTATTTCACCGACGTGGAAAGAAGGGTCCAAAGAGCAAATGGACCCCCGCTGTTGTAAATCCCCATCTCCTCCCTGGAGTGTCAGACTTTGCTCTTTTGCAGAACGCATGAGATACCAGAAGGAGTGTTTTGTGTGTGGGTATTTATGTACTTGCCAGATGGTAACGGCAGGACGTAAGCTTGATCCCACTTCCCTTGAAACACGTAGCAACAGGACTGGGTCTCAGGCTGGTGTGCTACTGGCCACTGCGTTACTGGCTGTCCATTTGCTTGGGTGCGTCGGGCCTGAGAGCTTGAGATCTGAACTGTGTTTAGAGTCTAGCGGGTATGGAGAAGGACTTAAATAGTTCTGGCTCTGGCGAACATAAGGTAGGATTATGAAGACAGGTCTGCACAAGTTTCTGCAGAGATGTGGTGGCATAATCCGTTCGCAGCCTGAATTCCGGCCAGTTCAACTTCGTGCGAGATGGAAAAAGAACAGTCACAGTAACTTTGCATCTCAAATAAAATGTGTGCAGGCCTATTATTCGTATGAGTGAATGCCCTCAAGTCATTTCAGTGGTGTGGTGGTTGAATTTATTATTTTTTTTGGTTTGTTTTACCCCTATTAGTAGCTTGTACATCTATCTTTCTGTAAATGAGGCCGCAACAAGCAGGCGCTTTTTTGGGTAGCTGCAGTGCTTCCTCAGATTACCCCGAGGGTTCTTGATTTTTTTTTTTTTTTAAAGCCTAGACACAGAATTCCATGACTATATAAACATTACAGATCGTAAGAAGAGAATGAAGGAGAAAAGAAGAAGTTTTCCTCAACCTTAAATTACTTTTTCCTTCCTCCCCCCCCCTTTTCCAAGTGTCATTTGATAAATACTCACTCAGCTATACTTCTGCAGTATCTTTTGTGCTGTAAAAATGTTACCTCTCAGCAAGATGCTTGATCACGGATTCACAGCATGGTAGGGGTTGGAAGGGACCTCTGGAGATCATCTAAGTCCAACCCCCCTGCAGATTGGCATAGATCAGATTGCAGAGGAACACATCCAGGCAGATCTTTTATGAAAAAGAACTGCTTCCAAAGACCAGTTAATTATAATTACATAAATGGCAGCTTTTTTTATTTTGAGTGATGACAGCTGACTGATCAGGATGCAGGACATTCCTTTTATTATGGTTGGGATAGGTCAGAGGCTGCGCAGTCATCCATAAAACCCCATCCTGGTTAAATGGTTCTCCTCATACCAACATATTTCATCAGTTTGATAGCGTGTGCGTCATTGCTGTATTCCCTACGATTTTGAACTTAAGGAAGAAAAGGGGAATGCACGTGCATCATCATCACGCACATATTGCTTAGCAAACTGGCTGTCAAAGATGAAAAATGCCCAGCAGGAATTCACGTGATAACGCACTGAACGTGTAACCCTCTCGTTGTCCTCAAACAGAATCTACTTAAATTGTTACACTCCATTTATGACACTTGGTTTCTTTTCAGTTTGTGTATCTGTGTCAGAATTGCTGTGAACTTCTGGATGGTGAATATCCTTGTTAGGGTCTAGCCTGAGAGATGGCACTTGTAGTGACAAGGCTGCATGGAAATACTGATTGGGTTTCATGATTCTAAGAGGAAAAGTGAACTATAACCAAACTACCACTCATGAGTTACAGATGAAATGATGTGATTTAGCTAGTTGGTATCTTTTATTTCTTCAAGTCTCTTCGGTATTGCCACTTTTTTAAAGCAGGTTTAGTGTTATTGTCTTGATGTATAAATTGATTTGAGCAAAGAAATAGCAGCCACAAAGCTCGTTGTAGAACTCTTCAACGTTTGAATGATCTGTCTGTTTGTTACGTTGTTTTTCATGAACATCATTGCATCAAACTTGCACCCTTTTCTTTCTTTATGTTGAACACAGGATGTTTAATAAACTTGTTTACATTTTCCTAAACTCATTTTAAAACTTTGTTGTTTTTGTTTCTCAGTTTCTTTCTACATGACCATTTCCATAACATGGAAGAGAGGGCAGCTGCTGTGCATAGAATCTTTGGAGATTGTTTCATGTGGAGGGAGGCAGGCGTTTGTGGAAATGATTTCTAGTTCTGAAGTTCTTGTGTCTCTCTTAAAAACTCAGAGTGGGCTTCAACTGTTTAAAATACCCCTGTCACTAGTGGAGAGCGGGAGATAGTGGTGACCGTGGGCTCAAAGCCCTTCTAACAGCTATTCTGCAGACTTCAGTAGGTACTGGCTTTGTATTCTCACCATATTCCGGCAGACTTGCAAATGATCTGCTGTCCTTTTCCAGTTCATCACCTTCCTTACCAGCAGGACAAGGGATAGTTTCAAAGAAAAGGGAGCAACTGACCTTTCTGCAGTCGGGAACAGCTGTGACCCTTTCCTGGGTGTTAATTCCTCACTATGGAAGTGCCCCTTTTCTTTAGTTCTTTGGACACAAAACCAATTACAAATCATACCTGCTCTTCCTTCCTCTCATCCTCCACTCCCCCTTTCCCATGGTTACTCTTTGTCACTCCGCCATCCTGTCCTTACTCCAGCGCTGGAGAACATGACTGCAGAAATGAGAGATTCTAGTTCAGTTAAAAATCACCCTCAGGATCTGCAAGGTATGCTCATGCTTTATGTGGTTAAGTGGATGTTATTATTTAAGATTTTATTTTACCTGACTCCTTTTTCCTTTTTATTTCCCCTATTTTCTTTTTACTCTCCTTAGTATGTTTATATAAAGGCCATCAAAAGTTTATTAGTGTTGCAGAGGTGTGTTCTATGAACTCAGAAGTCAGGTTTTTGGACTGGAAGTAATTATGTTCCTTTGAGTTTATATCTTTCACTTGAGGACAAGTTGTTTGATAACCCAACTAAGTGAAGAAAGAACATATCATGGCAAGCTAGTGGTGCGAAGGTTCTTAGAGCATAAGTTTTGAGGACTAGATGATTAAGTCAAGGATGTTAAGGTAAACTTTGCCAGACAGCCCTGCATTCTACACCTTGTTTAAATGTTTTGAAATTATAGTTGCATTGGAAACATCTAATTATGGTAGTTTTTTATTGCCTCTCTACGTTTAAAGTAACTTGTCTGAAACCTGGAATTTAGGTTTATCTACAGAAGTTAGACGTTATTCTTCAGATTGCAAGCTGGGAGTCCTGTTTCTAATGGTTTGAAGAATCCTTTTTCAGGAAGAGAAAAGTTGCAGCTGCACAGTTTGTCTACAGGCTTGTTGTCGAGTGGACACCTGGATATTTGCAGGATGGGAGAAGGA
>WEIS01087229.1:0-17946 GCA_013389965.1 Todus mexicanus | reverse complement strand
CCTCCCTCCCCGGTACCGGGCGGAGGTCCTGGGGCGGGCTCTGGGCTCCCGTCCCCTCCTCACCCCAGGTCTTGCCCCTCCGCAGCGCCTCGCCGCCTCCCGCCGATGTTCCCCGCTGCTCCCGACTCGCCTTCCCTTTCCTCACATTTATCTGGTTATTGGGTCCCTCCAGGCTCCACGCTCCTCCTCCTCCTCTGACACCCTCTCCTATCGCAAAGACAATGTTGGCTCCCCCCCAGCATCCATTTCCTCCAGTGCCACCCTCCCGCTGCTCTGTCATTCCTCGTTCAAACCCCGTCCTGGGCTCGGCTTCCTGGGCTGCGGAGTCAGCCCCTGCGGCCCCTCTCCTGCCGCCTGCCCCTGCAAACAGCCCCTCGCCCAGAACAACCCCAGCTGCTCCTCTGNGCCGCCTGCCCCTGCAAACAGCCCCTCGCCCAAAACAACCCCAGCTCCTCCTCTGCGACTTGGTCTGGGTGATCCTGCCCCGGCAATGGGGGGATTGGGCTCGATGAGCTTTCGAGGTGCCTTCCAGTCCCTGACATTCTGTGAATCTGTGCCCTCCTGCCGCACTTCCCCTCTTCCTCCCTCTCGGGGCTGGCTCTTGCCCATGTCTCTGCAGAGAGAACCACTAAGGCACACCCCACATGCCTTCCCTTCTGCCCCCGCAGCCCTCTCCGCCATCCAAGTCCACAGGCGGACATTTCTGCTTCAGGTTTCCTTGGCTAACCCTGGCCCTTCTGCTTCCATCTGTGTGCTCATCTCCTCCTCTTCGTGCCCATCCTCGTTCCCTCCCATCTGCTATCCCTAATCTCTCGCTTGCAATGTGGCCATGGACAACACGACGGTGGACAGATCCATCTTCTTCATAAAAAACCTCACCAACCCCCCCTTGGTTTCACTTGCACCTCGTTCGCTGTATTCTCTCCTGATTCTCACCCCCACACTCGCTCCTAACACGCCATTTAACCACCGTCTGGAGCTCCTCTCCTCTGTGCCTATCCTAAACTTCCTCTGGGTCAGCTCCTGCCCCTTCACACTCAGCTGCTTGGCCAAAAGTTTCTCACACCCACTTCCTGGTGCGATCTGGGGAATAGTGCTTCATTTCCATCCTCTCAAAATTATCAGCCTCGCTCTTTTCCCTGTTTGTTCCCCTTGGTTTCCACAACTGCCCCTCCAGAGTCACCTCCTTAGCGCTGCTTCAGCGCATCCTCCTCTCACTCTCAACTTCCAGTGGGAGTCTGAAGGGGACACTTAATCTCTGGACTCCTTGGGAGGTGAACTCACCCAGGAATATACAAACGTAACAGACACTCAGTAACAGTCTTCCTGTGATCTCCCTCTCCCTTTCAAGGCTTCTATGTAACCTAAATGCTGCTGGTGAAGAGGTGTAAGGAGGTAGCAAGAGCCTTTTAAAAAATGTAACAACAACAACTCCAAGCGACCCCCTTCTTAACCATTACTGCAACAAAGGACGAGTGCTTCAACCACTTAAAAAAGTTACAGAGAGAAAAGAAAAATAACTTGAAAACCATTTTCCATCCTTCCTGATGCCCTGCATACAGTGGTACTGTGTGGAGAGATAGAGATATATATATTAAAATTTAAAAAAAAAATCATATGCTAAGATGTTAAGAAACATCAGGGGAAAAAATAATCACCCTTCAATCAACTATTAATATCTCCGAAGCAAGTAGGCAGGAGAAAGGGTTGTAATACATGGGAGAGAGCAAGAGCAGCCAGCGCATGTTAAGCTCCTGTCTGTCTTAACCCACACAGCGCAAGGATGGGTGGGCCATCGATTATCATGGAAATAACCGGGTAGGAATGAATGCCTGGAGAAGCAAGAACCAGAATAGCAGGGGCATTGTGGGCTCCAACCAGTTATCCCAGTTACTGACAGTCCTTTTCTTCTTTTTAAAGAGCCCACATTTTGTGAAGAACCGGGGCAGGTACAACTGTTTTGCCACTGACGGTTAAAGGCAGCAGGTCCAGCTTTGACAGAGGATGCTATTTTCATTTTTTAAATGACTGCAACTACTTGCTGGTATTTTCAGCGTGCACCTTCAGCTCGTGGGGTTAGGAGGGCAAAGCATACAGCTTTCTGACAACTGAGGTGGGAATACTGAGAAGTGAAAATAAAAGCACTTCCTCTCAGCAGCCAGTAAGGGCAGTGAGGCAAACAGGTTGTTCACCCCGATGGCCACGTTCCCGCTCCTTTCATCGAACTCCAAGGAGGAGGCTGAACGACCACGTTGGAAACTGCTGCCAAATAAAAGTGGAAAGGGTCGGCAAAGCAATGCCGGGAGAAGTCACTCCCCTCCTGCCCACTACTTCATACTTAACTTTGGCTTGGAAGCCCAAGGTGTTTCCCCTCTCATGCATTTAGTCTATGCAGCCATGGATCTCGTACAAATGAAGGAATAGTTCGTCTTTGTTTCTTCTGAAAATCTCCTAAGCCACCGTGCTTGATAATATTGCCTGGTCTTCATCCCATAGAAACATACCCACATGCACATTAACGCCTTCACCAAAATGAAAGCTCTGCATAGGCGTGGAAAGGTAAACACGTTCTCAAAGCTCTGAAGGATCATTGTAAAATAAAATAGAGGTTAAATAACCTAACGCACCGTTCAAGCCAAAGCGAAAGAATTTAGTGTAGAGTTGTCGTCTTTTCAGGACCGAAGGTATTTCAGCTATCTCTGCCTGAACAGAAATTGCAAGAGGGCATTTCCAAACACGAACAAAAGCAGCAGATCTAGATTAGATATTAAGAGTCGCCATTGTTAATGCAATACTAAAACTAGAAAAATTCTATTTAAGGATGGTGGCGACTTCCAAAGGCGGAAGAAATGCACACAAAGAACTTCAGCCTGCAAAACAGAGCTGCCAAGCTGCTCCACTAGACAGAAAAGGCAGTGTTATCGGAAAGTTCCAGTTCCACAGGTTCCCAGTATGACTGAGCTGGGAGACACGTTCCTTCCACCAGACACACCTTTCCTCCCCCCATAACACCTCGTTTGAAACACACATTGTGGCTCAAAGGCACAAATCTAGACTGGTGCTTTGTCTCACAGCAGACCTGGCCAAGTTCTCAAGAGGAACATGAAAGGTGGGCAATCATGTGCCTAAAGGAAAAACTCTTTGCTTCCTCACTACGTGCACAAGTTGTCTGGAAGCACGACGGCTTGTCTCGCACAAACATTCTTCTTCTCATCACCTGGGGAACACCCAGCTCTGTGCTACACCCTTAGCCTCGCTAACACCTCGTAGCAATGCCTTTCCTTGATCTACTTACAAGTGTATTTCTGTTTCCCAACCCTGGCTGCAAACAGAGGCGCTCCCACGATCTTAGGGCTTATTTCTCCCTGTGCCCAAACCCTGGAAAATGACAAAAGGGCACTTAGGAAAGCATTCGCCTCGACCTTAGCTGGTTGCTGTCTCCTTCCCACGCCACCAGAGTCAGCAGTGGAAAGGTTGACAGCGTGAAGAAGGGATGGTTTTCCTGCTCTCCGCGCCAACATCACGGCGAGCTTCAGCGTGCTGGCAGGAGGCCTGGTGCTGGGCCTGCAGCGCTACGGACGGACAGGAAGCATCAGGAAGAACGGGCAGCGGCATCGCGACAGCGCCTCGCAACATCCCTCGCAGACAGGTCCATTGTCCTCCAGTCAGTACATTAAAAAATAAAATAAGTGTCTTGGGACCTACTTGTATGTCCTGCAGGCTCCATCCGGAAGAAGCCTTATCACGGAGAACGTCTACAGCTGCAGCCAAAGCAGCGCCTGAAGCTGCGCGGGCAGACACAAAGTAGTTTTACCCCCGCGAGCTCATACACCAACGAACAGCTGAGCTGCAGCCCGAGGGCAGCTGCACAAAGCCACCCCAGCAAGGAGGGGAACGCTGGCGTCACCCGGAGCTGGGGATGTGCTTTGGATCGTGGACTAAACATTCCCCGAGAAAGCCTGACACAGAGTAAGGAACACCTCATGGGCAGGTGGAAGGTTCTTGCCCCTTCCAAGCGTCCTTCATGGCACAGCAGAGGTCTGAGGATCAGCCCCGTGCATCAAAGGTGTTGAGGCAGCGAGGTTTCCTCACGTGTACCAAAAGAGAAACAGGGAGGGAAGCTGACCAAGAGCCTCTGCATTTATCTGTCTGAGGAAAACCTGCGCGGTTCTCTTTTAAAAAAAGCTTTCCCCTTGTTGCCAAATGTTATTCTCTATTCCCTTTCCTCTTTCCTGGTGTTTAACCGTAATTTTACTCCTGTGTTTCCTCGAGGTGCGTTAGACAAATACACATTAGCCGGTGTGTGTAATTTGACAAAACAGAAAGCTGTAATGGGTATTTGGACAGGATATACTGGAACGGCCAGTCCATTAACTGCTCGGTGGAATAACAATGGCTCTATTTTTAACACCCAAATTCGGATCTGTTATTTAGAGGAGGGAAAAAAAGGCAGTAAGAAGAAATGCAGAGCTGGAAAGACAAAAAATGGCTGAAGAAATAAATCAACAGCAAAGTAGCCTCTTCTACTAGTGCGGCAGAAAACAAAGATCTCTAGGGCAGGCACAGGACAGAGAAAAAAGTGAATTGCACTGAACCTCATTTAGTCATCTTTGCCGAGTGAAACATGAAATGGGAAAAAAGAAATTCGTAGCTCCTCTCCCAGATTTTATTCCCTTTTCTGACAACACACTTGCTTTTCCTTCAGAAACCATAGCTGGGTAAAGGTCAGGTGAGGGCATCAGCACATACTCCAAAAACCCATCAGCGTAAACAAGTAAGGAAAGGTAAAGCATTTTCAAAAGCTTTCAGTGAGCATCACTTTGCTCCGATAATGCTCAGTTTAAATTGCTGAGGCTGCAATTCCTTGCTCGGTTCCATGTTTGCCTGAACAGGGATGTGTCTTAGAAGCCCAAAGCCTCATTTTCCCAAGTGCCATCAGCGTTTTGTCAGAACCCACATTTCCTTGTGGCTCTTGAAGCAGGACTGGAGATACTACACATGCAGCACTTGCTAATTGGGAAGGTGAATCTCCAGTTGCATATGGTTTTATCAAGCCCAGCCACACGGCCAAAAACCACCAGCAGTGCTCATCAAATCAAGGGAGGCGTGAAACTGCCCCTTGGAAAATCCTGGCATAGAGGGGAAGTGGATGCTCATCTATTTCTAAATGAAGTCTGAAGCTGGCTTCACCGATCATCCTATAAATAGTGACTCGCGTGAAACCCAAAGCCGCAGATCAGGTATTTGGTACGTTCTCGCGCCTCATTCTAGAGCTGCAGTTTTCTGCAAAACTTCACTTCCCCCCTGTTGCTGCGCTACTTCTCTAAAGCTTTTTGAAGCTTATCCCTAAGTGCTTGAATTCAAGGCCCTAACATGTTTTTTACATGAGGAAAAGAAAAAGTCAGAAGTACTGTCTAGTCCTTTGCAGACGGGATACAAAGGCAGGGCTTCCTCGCTTCCTCCTCCAAGGCTGCACGTTCACTAAACCACTTGCACTGCTTCCTTGAACAGTCACTTTTGCAGGAGCATGAACACATCAAACTGTTGCAAACCCTGCCTGTAGCTTGAGGGAAAATTGCTGCCTCATTAGCACACGAGCTAAGGCAGGAAGATGTTTGAGGAATCTGCTAATGTTCTGATATTAACAGTTTATCCCCACCTGTAAGATCCAAGCCATCTGTTAGAAATGTCATCATGAAGCGGAATGAGCGGATGGGTGAGGGGAACGTCTAACCGCAGAATTCAATCTTAATTGTGGGCTAGTTTCCTTGCCTCTTACTCACAACTTTTATCTCTATTATAATTGGCCAGAGGTCACAATGCTTTATTCCCATCTTTCAGGGTGTACGACATTATCAAACTGCCAAAGCCCAGAACAACCTAGGAGGCCATTGTTTAATATATTCATCCTCTAGAAACAAAAACAAAATCAGAAAAAAAAAAAGCAGAGCAAAACTTACGCAGCAGGTGATGCTACTGGCATCCTTCCTCTCCAGGAATCCTGTCTCCTGGAAGGCAGCTTTATTTCCAGTCAGCCGAGTATTCACCTCGTCGTCAAAGGTTACGACTTCACCCAAGTTATTTTTGTGAGCTGTTGACAATGGTGGAAAAAAGTTAATGTAAATTCTACATAGCCAAACAAATTGTGAAAGGCCGTAGCAATGCTGGCTGATGGAAAATCCTCCACCAGCCTGGCGAGACAGGTTGGATCATCTGCGTATCAAACGTTAGGTGCCATTTTTTGTCCCCGTGAGCAGTAGCAGCACAAGGATGCGCTCAGCACGCCTAGGAAAATGCCACGTGGTGCTCTGCTCCTGGGTAAGCAACGGTTCCAAATCCCCTTGGGATCCTTTGCAGTAAAACTGAGGTCTGGATTTTATTTTTTTTTCAGTAAAAAATCCAGAGGTTTGTGAATTTGCAGGCAATGCAGTTTCTTTTAAAAAGGCTTCTATTTGGGAGAAAAAAACCAAAATGGCTATTAGGAAAGCTTGAAAAGTTGGAGAGCTGATAGGAAGGATCAAAGATTACAAAATAATCCATAACATCAGAGATTGCCAATACTGTTTTTCCCAATCCCCAAGTGCTTTTAGAACCTCTGTACCACCCATGAAAAATGTCAGCACAGAACCAGGTGACAGCGCAGTGATCTTCTCAGCCAAGAAATGAATGGTTTTTTAAGCACCTGACAGACCTGAATTTAACCTTTTCCTGGATTCACACTCACGATATCACAAAGCAGTTTACTAATCAACGCGCTACAGTGGTTCGATCATCTAGCAAATGGAAGCCTAGAATAGAAAAATGGCCTTTAATATATGGCAAAAGAGCCTGAGGCTAGAATTTCGTGATGAAAAATATAGAGTGGTTAAGATTTGTGATTGCACCTTGCCCCTTAAGCGCCTGGAACTCACCAGAAAACATATATACTTATTTAAAATACATATCGCTGTGACAAGAGCCTAAGTTTGCAACGTTTGGAGCTTACTCAGGGGATTCTGAGGATGCAAGAATGGTTAGACCCAGGCTTAGGTGCAACATTGAACAAAACCAAAGCCATGGGCAACGTAAAATAAGTTTTGCGGTATAAGTAACTGTTAACTTCTGCAATTCACATAAGAAGAGTTCCTAAAAAATATCCTCACCTGGATAGAAGTGTTTTAAACACGTGTGTACACATGTAGAGTACAGCCTTCTTAGCTGAGCCCTGTGCAAGACCGCGTTCCTACCCAGCCTGGGTCCCAGCAGAGGCCGTGGGGAACTCTTCTTAGCACTATCCCACTGGTGGATACGAAGCAGCTCCACTGGTTTAATGGTGTGGCTGAGATCAGAATCTGACCAAAGGTCTTCAGAGTAAATAAATGGGGGGATGTTTTTTTACAAAGCACACACCACACTACACTATGGTTGCTCAAATGTGTCCAGAGAAGGGCAACGATGATGGTAAAGGGGCTGGAGCACAAGCCCTGCGAGGAGAGACTGAGGGAGCTGGGGTTGTTCAGCCTGGAGAAGAGGAGGCTCCGGGGAGACCTCATTGCCCTCTACAACTCCCTTAAGGGGTGTTGTAGCCAGGTGGGGGCTGGTCTCTTCTCTCAGACTACCAATGACAGGACAAGAGGACACAGTCTTAAGCTGCGTCAGGGAAGGTTTAAACTGGATGTTAGGAAGAACTTTTTTCCAGAGAGAGGGATTCCCCACTGGAATAGGCTGCCCAGGGAGGTCCTGGAGTTACCATCCTTGGATGTGTTCAAGAAGAGGTTGGATGATGTACTCAGGGACATGATTTAGATGATGAGATGATATTGGGTAATAGGTTGGTGATAGGTTAGGTAACAGGTTACAGGTTGGACTTGATCTCTACGGTCTTTTCCAACCTTGTTAATTCTAGGATTCCATGGTTCTTCCCCAACCTTATAAACACGGCAGAAACAAACAGTAGCTGTGTTTACACTGGAGGAAGTTGTAGCTTGTCAGGATGCGGTTGTATAAATAATTTAAAAAATAACCCAGTACATACTGCATGTCCTTTTAAAAAGGAAAATAACAGAATGGAAAATTCTGTTTTCCCACCACATGCAGAAAGTCATCCTAGTGCCTGTGACACACAGCCCCGCACTAACGCCTGCTGAATTTTTCCTACCTTGAGGTTTGGATCAGGCCCATGGCGAAAGCAGAGAAAGTGATCCATGTCCTTCCAGTGAAAGTGGAAGAATTCAGTGTGCACTTTTCAGCTGGAATACAAGCCTGTATACCTAGCAGTTTTGGTTTTAAAATGTAAAATATGAAAGGAAAATAAGAGAGCTATTTGTTTCATTTTAGAATGAGAAATTCACAAGGACCTGGGAGAAAAAAATTAATTTAAACATCTCCAATGGTAAGAGTGGTAACTTCAGGCACACTCGTATATTCCCCTTTTGCTCGAGCAGAAGTCTTGGGGTTGTTCTTATTCTCATGGATACGGTGCAAGCCAACGATACGAACAGACGCCTCAGAACTATTTGGCATCTGTGTTTTGTTTGTGAAGTCCTTTCACCAAAAATGACAGTTAGGCCTAAGCAGCTAATAGGTTTGGGGATGGGAAGTATCTTTCACAGCTTTTTACCCTCAGATGCTAAGCTGGCAGAGTCAGAAGAGAGGGGCTGCTCCTCACCAGCACTTGCTCTGGCCACAGAGCACTTCCCACCAGCCAGATGCTCACAGTACACCACAATTACTGACAGTAACTGATACATGTGGAGCTGGTCCCAGCTGGGGAATGAACTAGTTTCTCTCAGCAGAGATACCCCAAGAGCCAGACTGAGGCATATTAATGAAAACATACAGGGGGAAAAATAAATAATAAAAATCTCTTACTCCCTGATGCCTCACAAGCCCTGACATGCTCTGTTATTGCAGTCCTTCAGCTAAGGAAACAATCCAACCCACAACACCAGATGTTTATCCTGTAGGACCAGGGTGTGCTTTCAGTGAAGCTAAAATAGAAACTGTGGTGCCTCACCTGATGCTGGTCGTTAGTCCCTTGGTGATGCACGTCTTTCTGGGCCTCTGGAAAAAAAGCACAAAAAACCAAGACTGAGATTGTTGTTTTGTCCTGAGACACAAGCCAGTGACGATGCTGTGTTGTCACTGCTGCCTCCCAGGTCCTCCTGTTGCGTCAGGAGGAGACATAATCCTTGCAAGACTTCTGTAATAGGTGGCCCACACCCATCCAGGGCAAAACGTTGCCACTTTTGGAAGCCCCCTGGGGTAGGCAGCTCCCTCCCAGACCCACTCCGCCTTGTTTGTCCTCTACCTTGCATTAGAGTGGCCTCACAACCCTACTTTATTTCCTGACACGCTCCACAGAACCCAGAAATGTAATGCAAATAAGTGTTTGCTTTACAATCTGAGCCTTGGCTCTCACATGAAAATCAGTCCTCCAGTGAGGGACAGCTCAAGCTGGGATAATACAGATCGGTTATTTAACTAACAGGGACTCTCTTTTGCCATTTTCTGTAGTTTGGTTCTCACCATCGCTAGGCCAAGCTGCCAGGAGGGTCTGGCAATGGCAGTGAGGGCAATAATTAATTTATTCCTCTTTCTGCACTTGAGACTATCCTGATCTGTTTGCCCTTGGGAGTTCTGGGCTCGTTTTGCCCATTTTTTTTTCCATGTTTTGCTGCTCCTACAGTAGCTGGTATTTATTGACTTACAACCTTCAATTGCTTGACACAGGAAAGCGGCCTGGACAGTTCCCTACTTGGAGCAGTTCTTCCTTACGAGGCTAGAATAGAAACAAGCTCCAGATTCAGACACATTCTTTAAAAAATGACAAATTTTCCCAAATTCCTTCGGCCGGGTGAATCCATCTGGGTGAACTGCACTCTGCAGAGCATTCCCACGTAGCAACGAGCACCCAAGGCTGCTCAGAGGGTGCCAAGCACAGTGCTGCAGCTGTGCAAGGGAAGGGTCATTTCATCAGCCACCAGCCAGAGCCAGAGGCTCACAAAGCCCCCACGATTGCTCCACAGGTCACCGAAGGGCCCCTTTCCATCAGAATCAGCACTGCGCATGTTGCAAGGCCTTTGGGAGCAGCGTTTCAGCACGTTTTCAAGAGACTCGCTTAAAAATGGGATGTGTTTTTCTGTGCTGGCTGACAAGGAAGCTGCACACCACAGGAGGACTTCAGGTATTGCCTGGAGCAGGGTGAGCACCTGGGGCCACCTTGCTTTAGGCAGCTGAATTTGTCATCCTTAAAATGCCACCATTTGATTGCAACGGCCGCAAAGAGCAGACGCATTGCAGCAGCACAACTAAAACTTGCGTGTTTGCCACCAGCTCAGGCCTGGTGAAAGATTTCAGCTGCAATTACACTTGCAATTAGTTGTACCCAATATGTAAATCAGACTCGCATCTTGTTTCAGGGGCTCCAGTAGCAGCCTCCGCCCTGGCTGTATAAATCACTACGTGATTCTGCACGCAGACAACAACTCCTGCCAATGGCTCACAAAGAAGCTTTAAACCAGCTTCAACGGCTTGTCATGAAGTGCTGGTTCTGACCAAACATTTGGATCTCTTCATAGAATATTTAGAATATTTAAGGCTGGAAAAGACCTCTTAGATCATCGAGTCCAGACGCATCTTTTATCTACATGCACCCCACCTGAAAAATCACTTTGCCTTTGGTCTTCATTCCCTTGGGGAACCCAATTGGCACAAAGTTCTGTTGTGTTGGGCTTTTTCATTTCAAAATACACTTTTTTTGTTGTTTTGATTAATTGATATGGAATCAGACGAGCAGAGGAAGATACCTAAGCTTTTCATGTTCCAAGAAGGAGCACCCTGAAAAGTGTGGAATTTGCTTCCTCTTTTTATTCACAAGGCTTTTCTGTGAATCATACCCACACTGTTTTCCATCCTGGGACAGACCTAAAAGCCTTATCACTGGAGGCCCACCCACTACTAACCTCGAGGTGACTGAAATCAATGGAGATGTGCTGATCTAGTCCATCAGTGTTTTCCTTCTACCCTTACGCAGAAGAAGTAAGGGTAATGTAAAATCCTGCATGTTCAGAGATTTTTCATAACTGACTTTGACACTATGACAAGGGAGGAATCTGGGTCATCTGCCTCTCCTACTCTCCTTTGTTTTCCAGGAGAAAAGGATGACATTACTTGTCAGCACTGTCAATGCTGCTGGGATGCTACACCTGCTTTTCAGGGCTAGTCCTCAGGGAAAGAAAAGTTTAATAAAAGAGATACGAGATTAATTTAGATCTAAAAACCATGCCATTTATCAAGTCAAGAGAGTCATCCTAATTTATCAAGCAGAGGTCACGAAATTACCTAGTCAGTTCTGTATATACCAAATAGAGAATACACTTCAGACTTAAATCCACTACAGATGTGTAATTCCATGTGAACCTGGGCTAAAAATCACCACAAAATAGTCCGCGTTTGTAGTTGCTTCTACTCCCTCTGCCTCAGAGGCGCTGAGCTAACAACTGAGCTAGGGAAGGAAGCTGCAGAAGTCTTCTCTGACTCCGTACGCTCCTGGGTTGCTGTCCAACTCCTTCAAAGCATTAATTAAAAGACCTCTTCACATCCCTTAGTCTTGAGACTGTAACGTCATAGCCTGCCTCTTGAATTCACAGCTGAAAGCTTGTGATAAGAAAAAAAACAGGAAACGATCTTACAAATAAACAAAGACATGTTCAGGGTGGATCCGCATCCACCTAAAAATGGAGACTTTCCATTATGGAATGTACCTGCTAATAACCCATATCTGCCTTGCACAGTAAAGGCATATTCGCTCAACGTGGTTTTACACTCGAAAGTTCAACCGAGCCTCCGATCAGTGCAGAAAAGCCAGTGGCAAGAACGATAACCTCCGATTCCGTTCCATGGCTGTTGTTTGGAAATATCTAATAACTACAATAAAGAAAAGGTATGACAAATACAGTTTAGTTAGGCACATAATGAGAACAGCTAAGACCACTGCTCCTAACCTCTGTGGCCCGCATGAGCCTCTGTCTTCCAAGGTACTGATGTTTTTTTCAGGATCTGTAACAGTTACAACAAGGTTGTTTGGTTCCTATTTGGCCGACAGTTGTTTCTTTTTAATTAAAAATATAAATTGCAAGGCTCAGTTTCTTCCTTCCTTGTAGCACCTTTATCTAGCCAGCAGGACTGGAAGGAACGGAGACAGTCAGCTTTCAAAGGTAGGCAGATAGTAATTGCTCAAAAACACGGGTTCCTCATAAATATTCCATGTTCTAAGCAGCTCGCTGCAGGCCAGGCCCCTGCTGGCCTCACTGGCAGCTCCCAGCACAGACCCACTGCTGGCTGCCTTTGATTTGCAACTCCTATGTAGGACCCCCAAGCAGAGCTGGGAGCCTGCAGAGTCAGAACAAGCCCATTCAAAACAATACGTAGACTCTTAATGAGCACAGCAGACTCTAACAGCTCCTCTCCTAAGAAGCCAGAAACTGCTTTGGGGGCTGAGATGATCTGTCACTGGCTAAACGCACGCTCCACGAGTCTGGTGGTCCACACAGCAAACACACCAAAAGCCGCCAGCTTCGGGGACGAATCCCTTCCTCTCCTGCTGCAAAGGCTCTGCACGGCAGCGCTGCCCCAAAGGAAACGTTTCTGGAAAGAAAAGCCTTTCTGCGAGAGGCTGGCGTCACACCACCCACGGACTGGAGCTGCAGCTCCGGCAGCTGAGCCTGCTCTCCTCACCCACGGGCAGCCTGTTCCCAAGATATGCCACCAGGTGTTTACAGGAGAGGAACAGGAAGCAACTGGTCTTTGTGAGGCCTCCCAGTTACGCTTTCCCCCAAAATACCGTTTCTTGAATATATTATCGCAATTCAGTTTTCCGGTTGTCTCATTCTAAAGAGCTGTAACATCACGTTTTCGGGCAAGAGCTGAGGAACTAGGGGAGAAGTTGTATTAATTAAAAAGAAGAGCAACAGCGGCGCTGTCCTGGTGAGGACACTGATCCGGGAAGAGGCTGCTGTGCGCACAGGGAACTCTGGTTCACACTCCAGCCAATAAAGATTCCAGCGTCGTCTCACACAACCATCTTCTGACAGAGCTGGAAGAGCAGCAGTGTTGCCAGCACTTACATTGTCACCAGGAATTGCAGGACATTTGACTTTCTTTTTTTCTTGAAGACCCTGCTGCTGGAGTGAGGTGATTGCATAAGATTATCAGATCTTTTTACAGGTCATGCTGTTCTACCCATCAAAGAAAAAGTATTTTCTTTTTTAGCTCTTGAAAAACGCTTCAGAAATGCATCTGAGACCTCTGAAAGCTGAAAAATCTCAAAGGCAAATACAAAAAGTTCACCTGCTTTCCCTTTTTCTTCAATCTCATGAGATTCAAGTCTACCTCCTTTTCAGGAGGCTCTAGTTTGGGGGATTTGGAATGTCAAGGCTAGCAACACTGGCAGTGAAACATCAGGGTGGTCCAAGTGAAGCAGAGGATGTCCGCCTCCAAGCTCTCTTCTCCTCTGATTACAACCAACGAAATTTCGGGGACTCCAGGGAGAAACGCACCTAGTCTGTGTTCCAAAACGCCAGGGGTTACCTGGCTACTTGGGATTTGGAAACGCTGACATACAAAGGAGAACAGAACAGACTCTGCCACAGATGAAACTCCTGTCAGGAGAGTGGACGTGGAAATCCAGTTAGCTCTTTAAGCTCTCAGATGAACCTTCCAGGTCACAGTTGAAGCACAGTAACACTACGAGGGTGGAGAAGCCTGCAAAGCCAGTCCTGGGGCTGCATCTGCACCGTGAGTAAACGGAGAGCTTCGGCTCCTGGTTCTGCACTTAGGATTTTCCATAAGGCACCAATTTCATTCTAAGATGTGACTTTTACGTAACTAGTACATTTTGTGCAAAACTGGTTAAATCGACGCCCTCAAAATATCATGCACTTGCCAGCATATAAATCCCAGACCTTGACATCTAAAGAATGCTTGGCAGATCCCACCAGAAACACAGCCAAGCTAGATGTCAAAGGCATTTGTTAGTTTTCCAGTCAGCCAAGAATATTAACACCTTGCCCATACTTTTTCAAGTACGGGAATAAGATCTTTGTTGTGCTGGAGATAGTGCATGAAGAAGTGATTATACGACAGTTTTTATGCGTTCTGCAACAAGTTTGTGTGCTTGGTTGGCTTTGAATGTATGTGTCTGTCACAGAGAGAGCCTTCCAAGATCTGCAAATATGAATTCAGAGTGCTGGCTGGACTTGGGAACCTCATCCAAGTTCTCCGGACAGAATCTTTTTCAAGTGTGCAATAGATGGAATTATCTGGAAACCAAAATTGCTGAAAAGGAGAGAGACTGTCTTAGGTGACAGTTTGCCACTTCTCACCTGCTTTTCTCCAGGAATCTCTTCAGAAAAATGCCACTGATGAAAACCAGAAGGGAGTCCCTGCCTTTCCAGTGCCTTGAACTCAGAGAAAAACAGGAGTGGAAGGGATCCCAGAGGACTGCTTAGCCTATCTGCCAGCCCCAGGGCACACCCAGGCCTCTGTTTGAGATTCTTATTTGGACAGGCCTTCAGTTACAGCCTCCACAACGGTCCCTTCCTTCTCCACGTACCTCTTCAACTGTTCTAATTCTGTTTGCCCAGAATTCCAGCCAGAATGGTGGCACATCCTAAACCAGGATGGTGGGGGTTTGACACTGTATTGACACCCCTCAGATTTTTATCAGCGTGACTTCATTCCAGGCGGCAGAGCGGGTTTTGCATCAGCCAAGGGCCTCATCGACACCTGATGACATCGGTGAGCAGGCCGCGCGCAAGCAGGCCTGTGCAGAACACCCACCCAGCTGCTGCAGAAATCAGGACAGCTTTTCAGAGAGGTTCAGCAGAGATGTCTAAAAACCCAAACGAGATTTTGCACAGAACCACTCGTGTTTACTGCGGGTGCAGTGAGGGAGCAGTGTATGTTGGCTGCAAGAGCTGGGAGGAGCGGAGATGTCCATGCCAGAAGATAGCAGAGGCCGCAGAGCTGGCCCCAGCCCGCTGGCCGGCTTCCCGCTCCCCAGGGCTGACAGCCTCCACCCACCACACGAGCTCGGGCCCAGACAAGGCTGTAGACTAGGAGGCACTCACCTTCTCCTGCTCGCGCTCCCTCTTCCCTGCTCCTCCAGCTGCAGGGAACTGGCCTGCAGGCACCAGGGCACCTGGGCTGCTGGCTCCTGGCAGCCCCAGGGCAGGAACTGCCTGTGCCCACACCCAGAGCTGGCTGCTCGAGATGGGGAGGCGTCTATTATTTCCTTCATTTGGGCATATTTCAAGGCTCCAATACAATGCTCACGTTTGGAAGGAAAATGAGATTTCCTTCTCTTCCACCAGCCTTGTCTGTTCTGCTCCCTGTTCCTTTGCCACCTCATTTCTGTCAAGGCCTGGGCTGCAGGAGAACTTCCCTCGGGATCAGCTGCCTCTTAGCAGCCGATTCACACAGGGGAGGCTGGAAATGGGACCAAGGAGGCACAGAGCCAAAAGCATCTTCTAGCATAATCTGGTCCCTACTGACCTTAGAACACCAGGCGAGATTTGGGCCCTACCCAAGTGACCCCTCCTCTGGCTCTTCCTGCGGCGCTCTCATGGCCAGGCCGTGCCTGCGTAGCAAGACAGGAGCCAGCACAACTGACTCAGCTGCCACCAACTCAGTAGAAGCTTTTCTGCCCCTTTCTACAGCTCTACACGCACACACAAACCTGATTCTTCAAGGAGCAGCATTAAAGTTGTGGCCAAGTGCACCACGTGTAGAAATGCCAGAATTTAAGGATCAGAGACTTCACAACCAGGGATAATCGCATGAATGCCGCTCTTACATAAGCCACCACGTCCCCATCATCACTTCCTTCCCCAGCAATAAATTCTGGGTGAACTGGCTTACATCTTGGTTAGGTTTCTCTTCCAAGGAGACTCAGAGGTTCCAAGGGGAAGAGGATTCGTTAGTCATTATGTACCCGATTACATTGTTGCAGTAATTACTTACCCTCCTTGTTGGAAACAGAAAAAAAACAAACTCTCAGAACAAACAAACAAACCCAAACCACTCCTCTGACTTCAATTTAACTTTTCAGCATCCTCTCCCACCTCCGCAGACAAAGGGCTGCTTGCGCAATTTTAGTTCAGCCTGCTTTGTATTCTGAACTATTACACACTCTTTTTTTCCATTGGGCCCCAGCCTTCTTTCTGCCTCCAGGAAGAGCGGTCCCCAATAGCAACGAGTAGATACTCCCTTTTTCTCCTCATTTTCTGCGTGTTACTTGGTGCCTGCTCTTTCTGCTCTCAACACCACATTTCTCATTTCTTCGCTATTTTGGTTTGTGTTGGTTTTTTTCCCTGGTGCTCACAACAAAGCTACCCTGCTGCTTCCTAACCCTGGAAGGTCAATCCCCAAGTTTTGGCTCCCAATATCTACCCGTTTATCTAGTCAGGCTCCACAAACCTCCTTAGTTTCATTCATGATGACACACTAAATTCTGCTCTGCCAGTCCTCACCCTTGTCCCTATATATCCCTAAAAGATCTGTCTCCTCCCTCCCCTGCATTTCCAACCGCCTTGCCTGGCTACTTTGTGTACATCAGCCACCCGAGAGCAGCCTGGGCAGCAGCAGCCAGTTAGAAAATGTCCCCACAACCCCAGTTTGGCTTCCAAGCTGCCTGTCACCGCTGGATCAGGCTATTCCCCGCTCAGTGTTCAAGCAGTCTTGCAGTTTTTACTCTGTGAGTCATCCAAGGCCTGTTTCATCACACACCACCCAAACCTTGAAGTGTATCCAGGACAACACACACCCAAGCACCTCCCCTCCATCAGGGAGTCGCTGGTGGTTGTGAGTACTCACAAGCATGATGCTCATTGGTATCCCAGGAAAAGCTTGCAGCAGCAGCAGCAACTACAGCACTGGAACACTGCTATGCAGCACTTTCTGGCCAAGCTTTGGACAGGAGAGGGAGTTACCCATTGCTGTGGGCTTCACAAATACTCCTGATGATTCAGGAACATACCGTTCTGCAAGGAGAACATTTCAATGGTTTTTAGACACTCTTTCCCTTGATTCTTCTCAACCTAATTCCTCTGCTGCCTTTCTCTGTCCCAGTCCTAGATTCTTCCCTCTGCTCACCTTTGCCTCCAGATTTCACCCCTCCTGGAAACACAGTCCAGAGTCCCGGCTCTGCCACATCTCAGTCCCTTACCTACTTCTCCAATGAGGTCTCCTTCCCTCCTTATTTCCCTTTCCCACCTCAGATCGGTCTGCTTTCCCCTTTTATTTCCTGCAGCTGGTGCAGCAGCCGAGGAATCAGTGAGAGGACAGGAAACGGTGTTTCCCTGCACTTTATAACTCACAGCTTTTGCCCCTCAGTGTGAGGAAGAGTTGTCATGATGTTCTGTTCAGAGGTGGGCCTGTGCCAGGACATGCTCAGTGCCAAAACTCTTCCCTGACTGTAGCTGACAAACTCCAACGAGTCTGCCCTTGGTAGATGGTGTTACAGGTTTCCTGAGGTTTTTTAATGACTAAATTCAGGCTACTTTCACAGAAGTGGCAAACCACACATCTGTGGTAACTGCCTTCCTGAACAGCAAGTCAATAAAGTTTAACCAATCTATAAAAAAAATCGTGTAATGCGGGACACGCTTTGTTGTGAGAAAGAGCTGGAGTGTGTTACTTCAAAGTTAAAAAACCCACAGCAAAAGCAAGTTCAGCTTGAGCCTGACACACAGGGCGAGACGCTTCAGTGTGAAGAGTTCAGCTCTGACGTTTACAAGCTACTGAAAAAGGGGAATTGGAAGTCTCAGACAATGCACCTGTGTCATTTATTGGCACAGCCACCAGAACCTTCTATAACGTGTTTTCTTAGCAGCTGAAGCTTCTGGGGAGATAGCAATGCCTTCAGATAGTCTCTGCATGTGGCTTTTATTTTGATTTTTTTTTTTT
>WEIS01087227.1:0-34957 GCA_013389965.1 Todus mexicanus | reverse complement strand
CTGATGGGGATCGGCTCCTCGCACCAGTGCTCTGCGTCCTCCCAGGGGCATGGGGCTGTGATCTGATCCAAAAGGCTGCTTGCTCACACGCAGCATGAAAATTCAAGAGCCCTTTGATATTTTTCCTCTCTCCCTGTTTCTCCTGCTTTCTATTTTTATAAATAATACCTGGTCTCGAACTGCACAGAATACCAAGCGTGCAATTAAATCCCTGAGTGCCAGCGCTGCCTTTGAGGAGGGTTTCGAAGCATCTCTTCCCGGAGGCGGCGATGCCACAGCAAAGCCGCAGCTGGCTCAGACCCTCACAGAGGAGCAGGAGCACTTAGCAGGGCCTGATCCTGCTTCAGCAGCCTCCAGAACCCGGGCCCAGCCCTCGGTAACCTCGCTGGAGGCAGGATTGGACCCGTGCATCACCTCCAAGCTGCAGCTCAGGACCAGGGCTTGCCCCCTTGATTTCTTTGCTCTCCATTCTCATTAATGCCAGCAAACTGGGGTGGGAGCGATCGCTCTCCCCGCCTGCTGAGAGCTGGCTTAAGCGCTGCGTTGCTGGAAGGCAAAACCCATCAGAATTAAGAGGATCGAGCAGGGAGAATAATGCACATTCTGCATGGGCAAAACAGGGAGAGAAAACATGGGACCTGCTTTTTTTTTGTTGCTTTTTTTTGTAGTGCACTAAAACATATTCACAGAATCACTGAATCACTGAATGTTGGGGATTGGAAGGGACCTCGAAAGCTCCTCCAGTCCAATCCCCCCATTGCCGCAGCAGGATCACCCAGACCAAGTCCCACAGGAACTCGTCCAGGCAGCTTTGAAACGTCTCCAGAGAAGGAGACTCCATGTTCATGCTGCTTTGATGTATCTCAGGGTGCTGATGTCTACCCAGGTGGGGCAGAATGAACCCTTTGCCCCAGGTCCTGGCAATGGGGGCACTGGGCTGAGAGTGGGGTGCTGGTGACAGTCACAGCTGCCTTAGAGCCACCCCAGGGCTGCTCTGGTACCATCAGCCTTGGACCATGGCAATGGCTAGTGTTGGAAAATAGGGATGAAAGCCAATGTGCTGTGAGCAGGACACGGAGCCAGGGCCACGGGTGGGATCACAGCCCTGTAGAGCAGATGGGAACTGGGGGAAATTCTCCTCATCGGAGCTCCAGCCAGCTCCCCGAGCCTGCCAGGCAGCTCAGGAGGAGGAGGAGGAGGAGGAAGGCTGCAGGGTTGCCATGGTGATCAAGCTTCTACAAATTCTCCGATTATTTATCTTGGGTTTTGTTTTGGCTGAGCGATAGTAAGTCTGGCTTCCGGGCTAAGGGCTATCAGCAGGCACACAGGAAAGGAGCGCGGGAGCTCAGAGTATTGCTCTGGAGCACGGGAATGAGCATCAGAGATGATAAGACATCAAATTAAAGGCACATCTGCAAATCACCTGCTCAGCTCCCAAAAGAAGACCTGTAGCAAAAAGAAGCGCTCACAAGTCTGAACTCACAAAAAATGTTGAATGTTGGTCGGTTTATTTGCTGTTTGCCTTCTCAGACACCCAGGAGCCCCAAATCTCCCACCGATCATCAACTATCTGACACCCCGAGGCCACGCTGTTAAAGCAAGTGCATGCAAGACAGGTCTGGGCTTCTTTAGTTCGTTAATTTTAGTGTCTGGATAGATTCGGATTGGGCCCTAGCTTGGCCTGCAGGGTGTGAATGGCTGCTGGGCAGATGTCTGCTAGGAATGCCTCTCAAACTCAAGAGAGGTGATGGAATGATCCTCAGAATTATGGTATTTCATGCCACCTCCCTCGCTGGAGCCCCAGAGCATCACACAGCCTTTGAGCCACATCCAGTTGCAGGCTCATCTTTGCAAGGACTCATCCAGGGTCCTTGCTCCAGGGCTGAGCCCCTCGGGCTGACGGCGTCATCAGGAATCAAAGACGCTCAATGCAAAGCCTGAGCTCGCTCCAGATGCATCTCTGCAAATCTGCTGTCACTCAGGCTATGGAAAACAAAGGGACCGTGGGGAGGTTTGGAGTTGCTGGTAGCTGGGAACTTCTCGGCGAGGTGTAGAACAGAGCGAGTGTCGCTTCCAGCGCCGGGAGAGACCCGAGCGTTTAGCAGCCTGTGGCACCCGCTGTCAGCTCCCGGCCTCCTCCCTCTTTAGAGGAGCCGTCGCCGTAATTGCTCCTGTCTAATAATCCATTCTTTTTGATGCCTCCGGTGTCACTGTTATGAAAATCCCGGCGTGAGGATGCTGTATATTTTATGGATCGTGTGTTTGCTGACGGCCCCGAGTGTCGCGTGCAGCTAAAGAGGGACCTTTGATTGTCGGATCAAAGCGTCACGAGAAACCTTCGGGACGATGTGAGCAAAGAAAAACTGAAGGAAATCAGGAGCCTGTGGTTAAATTGATTTGATTTGATTTTGCCAATAGAGGTCAGTAGGAAGCATGAAGGCTTCTGAAATTATACAAAGAAATCCCATTACTCAAGGACCAGACAGGCTGTTTGCAGGGAGGAAACGATGGGAGGGAGCGAGCGAGCGATGAGAAGGTGGCCAGAGGCAAGGAGCTTGAGGTGGTTCAGGAAGAGCTCTTGTACTTATAAATGGAAATGTTCTGGGTACAAACTCCATGCTGGTGGAGCCTGAGCAGACCCCATATCTCCAGCGAGGCAGTTCTTGGTCAGACCACCACCAGTCTCACCAGATGATAGTCAAGAAAGGTCTATGGTGATGCTTTCCTTCTCCCCAGCTTCCCAAGGACAAGAGGGAGAGGAGAGCTGGGCTTTGGGTGCAGCTGGTTACAGGGAAAGGGAAGAGAGCACATCTAGACGCAAACCCCCTTCCTCCGCTCTTGGCCACAAGTTCTCCTGCTTTGACCTTGCTGCATTTTGCTCTTCTTTTTACTGCTTCGAGCAGCTTTCTTTTTTTTCTTTTTTAACCCTGGGTATTCCCAGGCAAGCAGAGCTGCTCCAGATGGTGACCGCTCAGCTATTTCAGGCCATCAGCTTGCCTGGACTCCCCCTGCCCACGGCAGACAGCCCGCCGGGGTCTCTGCTCGCAATGAAAACAGCTGCTCTCGGAGCCCGTCCACCAACGGCGCTGGGGTGGGGGGCGGCTGGCAGACGGGCACCGCGGGTTTTTTTCCGCTGCTGCGGCTCTGACAGTGAAGCCTCTGTGAAAGTGCAATGTAGAGGAATAAATGAAGCTGACAGAGCTTCCCCCCAAGCAGCGACCGCGTCCCTTATCGACAGATGCCTTGAGATGGCCAAGGAGCAGCTGCAGGCTCTGGGCTGCCCAGTGTTGGGGCATGCACAGGAGCAAAGGTCCCAGCTGGAGCTGTCACCCGTGGGGAGGAGGAGGAGGAGTGAGGAGCTTCCCTGGCTAAGGATACGTGTGAGTTGATGATGCTGAAGAAGCCTCAGCTGAAGAACATCTCTAATCCTAGACTGGTTTGGGTTGGAAGGGACCATTAAAGGTCAATTAGTCCAACGAGGAAGGACATCTTCAACCAGATCTTGTCCAAGAGCTGGTGGGACCATGTTTCATCGAAAGCTCAGCTCTCTGACCTGTGGCATCAATGCTCCCACAACTTCAAAAATACCAGAGAAGTGAGATTTGGCTGAAAGACTGGAAGATGGAAACAACCTTTAGAAAGTATGTTCAGGGAGGGGAGGAGGGGAAAGGAGGTTCTCCAAAAAAAAAGCCCGTGTAGGGAGGACAATGACAAACGAGGTGAATTTGGAGGCTGCGGAGAAAAATTGGCAGAGTGTTGAAAATTCGCTGCCAGGTTTGGGGGAGCTTTAAATGGCATTTAATTAGCAGCATTCAGGTGGTCACAATACTGTAGAGGCACAGTGGCAGCAGCAAGACAGTACCGCAGTTCCTGGCATTTGTTAATTAAAGCCACTTCTGACAGAGACTAATGACTTTTTAATGAATCTGTTGTCTTAATGTCTTATTAAGTTTTGACTTTCCCTTTCTATCCCCTTTGAGATCCTCTGCCCGATCTCCCCCCGCTGCTGCCAGACGTTTTCCTGGGAGCATTGGCATCGAAATGAAGGGACCGAGGCTTCTCCAGGAGGCGTGAGGATGTGTGAAGGAGCAGGTCCAGTAAAGAATTAAGCCCCTAATTCTCCTTAATTTGAGCCATGCACATACACGAAGACATGGCCCTGCAGAGAGGAACCACACAGAGACACCCCAAAACCACACTGTGAGCAGCCTCCAGCTCCCAGGCTGGCTCCCGCCTGCACCAGGGAGATGTACCTGATTGCACCCGCATGAACACGTGTGTGCAGACCAGACTGCACAGGCAACAAGCTCCCAGTGCCTGGGTGTTCATACAAGCACTCGCAGCATCCCTGCGGTCTCAGGGACACAATTCAGCTCAGCGCAGCAGGGTTTTTAGTGACGCGACACTGCATGAGTGTTGCCAGAGAGCAGAAAAGCCGCTAAGCCCAGGTATCTGTCACCAGGCCGGCAGGCTCAATATATTAGGCGTTAGCCCATGGCACAGCTCCGCACAGCACTTGACATTTAATCCTCCTTTCCCAAGCCTCTGCTCAAGGACATGCTTGCTCGGACATGCTCAGGCACCCCCTGCAACTGCACGCTCCTGCTCGCCCAGACGCTCTGGCTCCACAGCACGTTGCACGGGGACGAAGGGCACGCGTCGTCTGGCTCCAGCTCCACCGCAGTGTGATCGCGGCCGTCTCACCCGCTGTGATGTGCACGCAGCAACACGTGGAAACGCATCGGTCACGCGTGTTTTATAACCTGGATGAACGTGTGGATTTCAACATGGCCAGGGATATGTCTGGATGCTCAGGGATTTACCCACCCACCCTGCGCCCCAGGGATCACACAGAGGGTCCCACTCAAGGATGGGCATGTCCCCTAACCCCTGCCCTGTCCCACTCTCTTATACTGAAACACAGGTAGCGCTCGCTCCTCCGTCCCAACTCCGTCCTCAAACGTGGCCAAACGCCGCAGCATCCAAGGCTCAGAGCCAAGCAGGATGGCAGGGGAAGGGCAATGCTGCCACCTCTAAGGCGATGAGACACGGGGAGCCCACCAGCCGTGGGGAAAAGCATTAACGGGGGTGTTATCTCTCAAAGCCACCATCCCCACTGCCGGTACTGCCAAGGGATTTAGCTCCAGCAGCTTCTGCTAATCTGGGTGGCTGGAGGGTGGCACAAGTCTCTGCTCTCCCCTGCTTTGCTCCTGGTCTAGAGAAAAAGCATCTTGCTCTGTCCTCGGTGGAGCTGCAAAGCCCCATGTGAAGGAGGAGTTAACCGTGAAATGGTTCTACAAGTGCTGGATGACAGAAATCTCTGGGCAGGTAATTGAGGATGGAACCACTCGATGCGTTTCAAACCCTCTCTGCTCTCCATGGGTGCCGCTACCCTGAGAAGGAAATGTTTAGTGGAGTGGATTGAATGGGAGGAGGGAGGGAAGGAGGGAGCAGATGCAGAGGAGCTGGAACAAAGGCACACACAGGAGAAAACAAGGGGTTTGAAAATAGGGAGCGTGTAAAGAGGAGAGCGAGGACTTCTGCTAGGCTGAGACTCAAGAAACAGATGCAAATGGTTCCTTAGGTGGAGGAAATCTGCTGCCTCATGGTTGAAGCATTGGGCACGATTCAACTGATCTTAACATAAAAGAATCCCAGACTGGTTTGGGTGGGAAGGACCTTTCAAGCTCAACTGATCCAACCCCCCTGCAGGGAGCAGGGCCATCTGCAACTAGAGCAGGTTGCTCAGAGCCCCCAACAACCTCCCCTGCAATGGGGACAAGGATGGGGCAGCCACCACCTCTTGGGGCAACCTGGGCCAGGCTCTCACCAAGTGTTTCTTGACTCTGTTTCTGGCTCTGCCACCAATTTCCTGACGTGACTTTGGACCAGGTGCTGTTGGAACGAGGTATTGAACAGGTTTTCCCCAAAAGCCGAGTGCAAAATCTAGCAGGATCCTAATTGCACTCATTTATCAGGCATCGCTCTAGCTAAACAGATTCCCAAATGCTCTGGGTAGGAGCCCACATCCCACCGACTGCGAGGCTGACGCTCTCCTGACAATCCCCGGTGTTGACATCCCTCGGAAGAGCGCAGGCAGAACCCGCTTCAAAGACAGTACAAGCCCACAAAAATAGATCCACTTTCTACATCTATATTTAACACTCTGTGTTCTCCTTGGAATGGACTCAGGCTACAGCAATTAACTAATGATGAGGATGATTAAGGATTGCTCTTGCGCTTTACATTTATAGCATCTCTCCCACTTCTTTTCTGCATAATAAGTCCTTTGCAATACCAGCAGAGCATTCCCAGGGAACCGAGAGGTAAAAAAGCAAGGTAAATTAGGAAGGTGACCCACTAAATGGATCAGGGAAATGACTAAATCTGATATTTACCTATCCCCAAACCAGGATGCGGCGATCAGTCCTGGCCAGGATTTCCCCACAGCTCTCAGGTGAGAGCAAACGGCTCCTGCAAGCACAGAAGTGTCTCTAATGGAGCTTGAATAATAAACAACTGGGACTGCTCATGGGGACACATTCAGGCTCCATCCTCCGGAGCATGGAGCTCGCTCTGGGCTGTACTGGCTTGACGCGAGCTCTTTTTGGGGCAGCAAGCACCGATTTTTCCATGCAGAGACGTTCTTTAATTGCTGTAAGGTGAAATGGAGGAAAGAAGGAGAAAAATACAAATTCAGCAGCATAAAAAGCATGAGAGACACCCTGGAGGAAGGACTCGGGGCAGTTGTCAAAGCCACGCTCCTGCCACACCATTGGAAGAGCAGGGGCATGAGCAACCGGTGCTGGCGAGGTTACTGGGAAGCATGTGAGTGACCATCATCTGTGCACACTGGCTGTTCTGCCAGCCCCCTGCCCAGCCCAGCCTATTCAGCATCCTTTCAGCAGGGAGAAATATTGTTTGTCTCCCTACGAGTGAGAACAAACAGAGCATGAAAGAAATAAAGGGGAAAAAAAAATCCCCCAAAAAATCAACTAAAATAATTACAGGTTACAACAAATCAATTGGAAGCGTGTAAATAGCCTTCAGGCAGGCGTAAGACACAGCGTTTGTTGCTTAACATGCTCAGCATTTGCTTGCTTCCCCGGGTGCCTCGGCAGCTGCCACGGCTCGGTGGCAGAGTGGGATGGGTAGCGAGGGCTCCACGGGCACCGCAAACCATCATCATCCCAGTGCTCTGCCCTCCCGTGCTGGGGCGGTGAGTGGGAGCTGGGATGAAAGGATGCAGCGGCTCAATCCTGAGCGGTGCTGGCTGCAGGACATCAGCCCATCATGAGCCCAGGATGCCCACGGTGGGGAGCATTCCTGCTGCCAGGGTTTGTACTGTCCCGGAGGAAGCAAATGTTGAAACCTGCCGTTGTGAGAAGCCAAGGCTGCAGCTTGAGGTTTCATCATGAAGAAGCTGGTGAAGGTTGGAGGGAAGGGTCTGATGTTGGCTCCTGTATCATCCTGGGGTCCTAGGCACAGCCTGGGGAGCTCAGAGGTAGCCCTGCCCTGCGTTCATGAGCCTCTGGCAGCACAAACTGTTTTCAGGTATTCAGGCAGCTAATTCCTAGAGACACACCGCTCAAAACGAGGAGGGAAAACCATCGTGGTAGTGAAAATTTTATGGCTTGCAAGACTTCTTACAGAACATTTTGAGGATACAAGACAGGAACAATTTTCTAGGGTGTTTCATTTGCAGTCAGAAACCCCGATGAACATCAGCACTGAGCACCAGCTGCCAGCAGCATCCAGGGGCCTCCCTGCACTGCAGCAGCCGCGGAGGTGGATCTGACGGGGTTTTCAGTTGAATACATGGTGCTGTACACCCAGCCAGGACAGGTTTGTGGAGCAGGAGCGTGGACAAGGGCACAGTCGAGTCTTCTCCTTGCAGTGATGGCTGTCTGGACTGGTGCGTTGCTGTGGGTCAGCCATGGTTTGGTCCCTGCTAAATACCCTGGCAGGTGACATTTACAGGCTTGTTGGGACTTATCTCACTGTGCCTTTCACATGAGTGTCCCACTTCCAGTGGCTCCTGGCTCTCACCACCCTGAAGAGTCACTCCTGGGAGATGTGGGGTGGCAGCTCCTCCTTGAGTCCTCCAGTGGGACTGAGTTGCACCCCTCAACCTTCTGAGAAACTCGGGCACATGACTGCTGGGTGCCTGTGAGGTCCCACCAGCATTGGCACCCCCTGCCATGGTCCTGTGGAGGGGTAGCCAGGCATGGGTACCCCATGGATGCCCTCACTGCAATGGGTGGGACCTCCCTGCTCACCCGGTGTCCCCAACACTCCTGATCTATGGCCACCAGAGACTCATTCCCACAGATCGATCTCCTGCAGCTCCTGTGCTTGCTTAACCAGATGCTAATTTAATGCTGCGGTCAACTGGAAGTGTATGAGGATAAACGAGAGCTAATTCTGCAGAGCTCTGCTTGCGAGGAGACAACCCCACGCGTGAAACACTGCTCCGGGGTGTCCGGGAAGCTCAGGACCTTCCCTTCACTCCTCCTCTCCACACAGGAGGTTTGGACAGATGCTCCAGTTCAGTCCCAAACCATAAGTGTGAGACTCAGGAATTTCACGGCTGGTGCTGCTGGAGCAGCGGCTGGGGGATGGCAACAGCCCCGTTGGGCTGGAGCATTGAGGGCACCGTATCTGTTTTGGTAGGGCAAGGCTGGACTGGAGTAAATGCCTCCCAGAAAATAATTTTCTAGACAAAGTTTGGCTTGAAACTTGTTCGTGAGCAGCTTAGGAGTTTCCCGGGCAGACTTTCTTTTAAAAATCAGTCGTGGAATAACTTCTGCACCAGCAGCTCAAGCAACGGCTCATGCACAAGCCGCAGACAGGAGATTTTCCACGTGAGCTGCCTCGGTGAGCTCTGGATTGGTTATTCCTCCTGTGACCCTGCTCCTCAGCAGGGTGGCTTCTTTGAACGCTTGCGGTAGCGAGCTCTGAGCTCACCTTCTGGAAACATCTCTAAAAGTTGCTTTGAATTTGGCTGTTTGCTCAGACACGCAGGCCAAGAAATCCGTTAGTGAACTATTAATGGAAAAGAACACCGAGTCTGACTGCTCATCAGCGAGCTCGCTGAGGAGACACTTGGCAGTTGGCTGCTTCCATCAGGACTGATGCCTAACACCTGAGAAGTGTTGGTAATTCAAGATGCCAAACACCTGTGTGAGAGCAAATAAAGCTGCTGATGAGAAGAGGGCTGCTTCCCCTGGGTGCTGCTGGGTATTCTCTGCCTTGCTGCAGCACTGGTGCTGTGCTGGGGTGGTGTGTCCCTTCTCCTGAGGGTGCCAGAGCTGCTGGGAAGGCCTTGGTGCAGGCTGAGGTGGCTGTGGCTGCTGGGAGACACGGCTGTCAGAAGGAGCTTGGTGCAACTTGCTCCCAGCTCTTGCAGAAGAATGAGGACTGGAGGTGTGGTGGTGATCCTGGGCTGCCCTGTGGACGTGGGTGATTAAGGTAAGGAAGGAAACCTTCTGGGTGGGAGGAAGGGCTGCAGTGCTGTTGGCACCTTGGCATGGAGCAGCTCCCAAAGGGTTCATCTTGTTAGTGACCAGCTTGTGGTGACTGGGTGGGTTTGGGAGGGCACAGCAGCCAGCAGGTCCTGTTGAAATGGCTTAACCTGCTGAATCCTCCCTACAACTGAAGGTGCTGTCTGGTAGAGTTTGGTGTCATCAGTTCTGGCTTTGAGAGACCCCTAAGGAAAGGGAAACAACAGGCAGATTATCATTGTGTTGGTTAAAACCAGCTAATATCTCAGTGCCCACCCGGCAGCGGGGTTTTGTTGTATGTCTCTGTAGTAGGTAGCCCTGGTTTGCTCTGTTCTGCCAGACTACTTGGTGGCTGACTGTGTGGGATGTCCTCGGTGGAGAAGTAAAGGACTGTACAGTCAGTTCTAGCTGAGAAACATCACCTTCGGTGCCTGGAAATGTATATTCTGCCTTTCCTGGAAGGAATAATGCGGAATGGGGCAGTAGGCACTCAACCGGTGACACACAAGTGTTGCTGAAGAAGTGGTAAATAATATTCCACACTTGACTCCCTTCGCAGCGCTAGGTGCCGGCTTTGTTGTCTGCGTTCATGCTATATAAATATTTATGGCTCCTAATGCAGAGGTTTGTCACATGTAATGACGTGAAGCTGATGTGATGACGTCTATAGGTGACGTGCTGCACCAAAGGAAAGCAGCTAATGCTCTCCTCAGCTCCTGGGGAGAGTAGCGCATTAGTGATGCTTTGCATGTAGCTCGAGGACCAGGGAACTGGGTGGGGAAGAGTAATTTCCTCTCCAACCTGGCACTTCAAGATAAGGGAGGGGAAGTTCAGAAAATTAGTTTAGCCTTTCTGATAGCTCAAAGGTGGGAGTTGATGTGAAATCGCCACCCTGAGCATCCCTGGCTGCAGGAGCAGGGGTGAGCCTGGCCTGGGAGTGGGGGGAAACACCCCAGGGCACTGCTCAGAGGCTCTCCAGGCTTGCTCTCCACCAGCAGCTCTAGCCTTGGTGGGAGCAGAAAGGTCTCCTGTCCAGAGCTGTTACCGTCCAAGCCTGTGGAGTTACTGAGGGGAGATGGGGTGTTGCACTTTGCTTGGTGATGATGTTTCAGGTGTGTTGGGGAGGGTGAACTGGGCCAAGGTGACCTTCCAGCTGCCCTCCTGCACATCCCCCATCATTTCTATGGGATGAACTTTGCAGAGTAGGGTTAACAGCTGAACTCAATGATCCCAAGGGTCTTTTCCCTGTGATTCTATGATTTGCAAGGGGTCAGGGTGACCTCCGGACAGTGACACCCTGCATGGAAAACCCTGGGCTGCAGGTGCTCCTCTGCAATGAGGCCAAACCTCTAGGCCCCGTCAACACATGAGCCATCGAGGGTGGTACCGTGCAGTGGGGTGCAGCCCCTTTCCCACGCAGCCCCCTTCACACATGCTGCCTGAAACCTGCTAATAATATCCCCCTGCCTACTCCTCAACCACACATTTTCCCCCCCTCCCCTTCTTCTATTGTTCTGTATGTTTCAGCTGCTGGAGGCTTTGAAACAGTCTCCCAGCCTCCCCGATAACATCACCATTGTTCTCCTCACCTACCGCCACTCCTCTGAGTCATTCTGTTACCCCACAGGGCAAGCACAAAGGTCTCCCAGATATCAGACGTAGCTCAGCCAATATCTGCCTGGTTGGTTGGGGTTTTTTTTGCATCTGCGATTCCTCTTCAGAGAAGTTAAGGGGCTGGGGGGAAGGGAGGAAGAAGACTAATAGGATTAATCCACTGAATTCATTATGCAAAATCTTGGCGCCCCACCAGTCTTTCTCTTGAATAAATGGTCAAGGTTTTTCTTTAATAGCATTAAGCAAAATTACAAATCACGGTGTTGGTTAATCAATCTCAATGGGTTTCTCAAAGTTTTTTTTTTTAACTGTCTCCTGGATAAGCCGGTAGCAGCTGATGCTTTTCTTCTCCATGTCTTTGGCACTAGCTGGAATTGCTTGAGACAGGGACCCTGGTTATTCTTGTCTCTTCTGGAATCCTGGGCTGGGTGGGCAGAAGTCTGCACACCAACCAGGAAGAACTAAATCAACAGGACTTTGTAATGTGTTCATTTTATGCTCAACCTTGAAAGCTTGGACTAGGTGATCCTTGAGGTCATTTCCAACCTTGTATTCTATGATTCTCATCTCAGCAGTGAGAACCAGGGCTTGGTTCATCCCTGAGCCCTGGAGCTTGGAATGGCTGTGCACCAACCCCAAAATCCCTCAGCACCCTTGGGCTGAGTTGAGCCGAGCCATGGTGGGTGAGGAAGGGGCATTGGAGGGATTCAGGGCTGCAGTGAACCAGCAGAGCTGCTGCCTTAGTAAATATAAGTAAATATACATTTTTAAATGCAGGCAAGCATCAGCTTTTTTATGCCAGGCAAGAGTTTGGAGCCAAAGCCAGGCATGCCGGGGTCTTGTTTTTATTCCAGTATTGCTTTTTTCTGTGAGCATATGTGTATATGTATTAATAGTCAGGGCTGGTTTGCATACAGGGTATGGGTATACAACACAAATGTTAGCGTGCGACTACATGCATGTACGGCTCTATACTGCATGCCACAGGGTTGATGCAGATCTATCTGACCAGTTTGACCTGTGGGTTTGCAGCGCGCCTGCCAGGAGACTTAACTCGTTCGTTAACCAGTAAGCCAGGCTGCGGATGCACCAACAGCAAGTGCCCACCTGTGTTGGGTGCTGTGGGAGCTCAGAACACACTGTTGTGCTGGGGTTAAACAGTGTGAAAGGTGGTTGAGTTCCAGCTGGGGTAAAATAGCTGAAAAGATGGAAGGAGCAGCCCAAGGTGGCAGAGAAGATGGGTCCCAGGGCTGCACGGGTGCTCCTTGGGTGGCACAGTCTGGGTGAGCACAGGGAGCTTGAAATATCGCAAGAGCAAGAAGTGAAGGTGACAGAAACTGCAAAGGAGCAAAGGACACCCTGCTAACCCAGCCCTTGAGAAAGCTTTTCAGGGTGAGCAATGCCTTGAATAAGAGACTTGGGAAGCTGGGCTCTGAAGCTGCCGTCCTCCAGGAAGCAAGTGATGAAAAGACTGGAGTAATGAGCAGGTTTGCCTCAAAGAAATGCCCATTTGCCACCTACTTCATGTTCTCATGAGAACAACTAAAATATACCTCTTAGGTCCAAAGTACTAATCATGTTTAAGGTCACTTCTCGCTTATTTATGGGTTTTTCTGCCTAAGGTATGAATATTCACATCAATATATATAGATGAGTGTACTGAGCTGGGACGTGACTACCCCCAGGCCTGGGTTTTTAAAGACATTTTTGACACCTTTATAATATACCAAGAGGAAATCATTTTGGTGATATACGCAGTGCTAGAAGAGAGAGGGCAAACCAGCCCACCTGGGTTAGAGACCTACCCTGGGATGTGAGAAACCACACCATCTGCTTTCCTCCACTGCCTGGAGACAAGGCTGCTTGGAGAAGCTCTGAAGAGAGCTGGCAGCAAAAGAAAGATCCCACCAGCAGAGTCTAAGTGGATGTGCTGGATGGGTTTATGGATGATGAATGGACTTGCACATGGTTGGTCTTGGTTGCCTGAAGCCTGGTTTCCCCAGCGGGGGTGTGCAAGCACTGGGAGCTCGGTGCATGACTGCAAGGGCACAGTCAAGTACCGAGGACCTGGCAGGCAGAGCCATTTCCATTAGAGAAGCTGAGAAGAGAAATCTAGAGCTGAGCTTCCCTTGGTGCACCAGCTTCCTCCTCACCTAATCTAAAATTAACTTCACTGTTCAGCTGCATTTAAGCAAAACCAGTTGCCATGGCCACGCCAGGGGCTCCTAGATATAGCAAACGAGGTAATCAGTTAAAATGAATAGCCACAGAGCTGGTGCTCGCTGTAGGTTACATGTGAAGTTCATTCACTTGTTAAACCTAATGGACTGGATTGCCTATGAATTGGAAATGTAAATTCTCTCTTTCGGTGGCTGGAGTTTGAATCAGGCTGGGAAAGCTGGAGGAAAATGTCAAATTAAAAGAGCTAGTGCTGTGGATAATGGGAGCCCATAACCGATCAGAGGGGATTTCTGCGTAGTTTCAAGCCTTAGGTTTGCTGCGAGGCATCTAACTGAAAGCTGAGCCCCCCTCGCTGCTTCTGAGAGGGACACTGATATTTATAGCGCCTTATTAATGCTTGCTTTGCTGGTGCTTATTAGCTCTGCTATCCTGCTCTGAATAAAATCAGCTCTTTGGTCCTGTTGGTGGTTCACGTGGCTTTAGAGGAGGCAGGAAAAGAGCCCAGTTTCTATGGCACAGCCTGCGAGCCAGCAGGAATCTCAAGGCACAAAACGATGGGAGAAGTCGGCTGTAACTGGCATCCGTGTGTTCATCACCTCCACGCGTGCAGCCAGACCTGAGCTGAACTTGAGAGGTGCTGGAGAATGATGCTGGCCAGAGCCCACCGTGGGGATGTCAGGGGGGCTGAGTGCATGAAAGAGCTGTTTCTGGTCTAAGAAGCTCACTCCTGTAGGAAGATCAACCCTCCGGAATGATCCAGCCTTTCATTTCGTGTCTCACATGAAATTTGGCAAGTGTTCTGCTCCAGAAGCTGTGAGCCAGGCCCTGCCCCTGGAAGGATGCAGGGAGCAGAGTCCCTGCCACAGCTCTGTAACCTCAGCACAGCCCTTGAGGGTGAGGACCCCTTGCTAAGTCTAGAGTGAGGGACAAGGTGACCTCTGTGGTCCTCCTGCCACCCAGGACAGTCACAGACAGGGGAGGCTGCCTCAGGGGCTGTCCTGTTGGCTAAAGCGAGTAGTGCTTGGGCTTGAGATGAAAATTCCTGCCATACAAATGTGTAAGGAGTACAAACCAGTGATGCTCTGCTCCCGTGATGCGTGGGAGGTTGGTGGGGGTATAACCAGGTCTGCGGGTCTGGCAAAGCCCAGTGAGCAGCAGGGACGGGAGCAATGCAGCTGCCTTTAGGTGGGATCCCTGGGGAGATCAAGCCCAGCTCCTTTGCTTGCTAATCTGCACAATACAGCCTGAACTACCCCATACCAATCTTGCTCTGTGCTTAGTTTACTGTAAACCTCTCTTCAGCCTCCTCCTTCCCATCCGAGCCCTGGGATTTCTGGAGGCTCTCGCTTGAATCAGTGTGTGCTCATTCTTAGCATTCTGAGCTCCCCAGGATTCCCTCCGAGGAGGCTACAAACATGCAGGTAGGCACAACATCCTCTGCTTGTTCACACTGAGTCTCTGCTGAAGGATGGAGGAGGCTGCTGAGTCATCTCCTGCCATCCTCCCCCTCCCACCTCCTGGAGATGAGTGGTTGCAGCACCGGTGAGAAGCTGGTCTGGGCATTGGAGTGGTTTTGGGAGGTCTGGATTCAGGTCTTACGCTCTGCCACATGTTTCCCGAGCAGTGACATCAGGTTTTGCAATGCCCGTTCTAACCATAAACTAAGGTGTCCGTATCCACCGCCAGCGTGTGACATCTCCAGAGCTTGTGCTGTATTTATTAAGCTAATCTCTCTTGCTAATGCAGCTTTGACCAACCTACAAAACAAAATGGACATTATTTTGCCTACTTTAGGGCCTGTGGCAATTGGAATATTTTACTCTCCTACTAGCCTGGGATTTTTGATGGACGTAGAACACATCATGAGCCGCCTTTATTATCTCGAATCATAACCCTGACAGGCACAGCAGTGGCTTGGTGCAGAATATCTGTATCTGTGTCCATATGGATAATTACAGACCCATATGGACATTATGGACTAGTTCATCACCTGGTATAAATCAGAGCTGCCCCATCCCCTACCATAGTTCTACTGATTCGCATCAAGCCAGAATCTGCTTCTACAGAAGCTGGTGACATTGAGTAATAAGCCTCGTCGCAAATCTAGGAGAAATTAGCTTTGCCGTGACATATGGCGCAACCTTCAGGTCCTAATTGCGCTGGCTCATGCATCCATAATAGCCCCAATTATTTATATGATGAGGCAAGATAGTGTGTTGATCAGTAATTTTCCTTCGCCGACAGTTTGAGTGGCCGAGGCGCACCCATCGGAACCCTCCAGGCAATTAGCTGCTCTGATGAGTAGGGTGCTATCAGACGTGTGGCACGATAAACAAAGAGAAAGATCTTCATGCCTTCGAAAGGGGTGCCCTGCAAGAGCTGCCAGGTCAAAAATACATCCTCCGTGTTGTGACCATAATTGCAGGAGGGTGTGCGATTTGTCATTTCTATGCCTTTGTCTGAGCTGCTCCTGCAGATGGATCGGGAGGCGCATCGACTATAGCCGCAAAACTACAGCCGAGGAGCCTCTGATTTGTCTTGTGGGCAACAGGTTTAGGATTTGCTGCAGCAGCTGAGGCCGTGGATCAGTCAAGCCCCGTATCTCCCCGTGGCACAAATGGATAAGCGCATGGCACGCGGGCGCTGAGTCCTAATTCCCCCTGGAGAAGGTTTCATCCAGCAGTGGCTGTTTGGTGCTGCACGCACCGGGTCTACTGGGCACAAATGAGGATGCCCCAATGGTTCCTCAGGTTTTGGGGCTGCCAGCAAGTCCCCGCATGCTCAATGTGTAAAATCCAGCTGCTCTTCCCTTGTGCAGTAGGTTTGATCTGGAGCCTCGGGGCTCCCTGGGGTAACTCTGAGGTGGCTAAATCACCTCTGGTGTAGCTGAGGGTCTCACTTTGGTCCCACCCAGAGAGTCTAAAGGGACATTATTGCCAGACTTCCCTGTCTCCCGTAATTTGTGGAGAAGAAAGCCCCGCTGACTGACATCGCTGCTTCTGCTGAATCTTATGTATTCATCTGTCAGGATAAATATGTATCTCCAGGTTCTGGTGGGCACGCTGATGTTCCCATGCGAGGGTGTCCGTGCTCACATCGGTGCTACCCAGGCGGGATGAGCTTGATGAAACACAGACCTGCGTTATCGTGGTGTTCCCAAGGTCCTTGCTTATCTCCTGTGCTCCTTGTAATTTTCTCCTGTGAGGTGTCAGCTCCCTCCTCTAAGTGCTAATCAGCTGTTTCTGGCTGCCCTGGCAAACTTATCAGATAATGGGGGGGGAGGGTGATAGAAGAAGGCAAGGTGGGAAATGAGTGAATGTGGAATTTGTGAAGATGGTCTAATTCTGAGGCACAGAGAAATCTGCTGCTGCGGGGAGGGACTCGCTGTGCAGCCTGTGCTCGGGTCTTCTGGTGACAAAGGTACTTTGTATGGACGTGCAAAGCATTGCGGTGGAGGGATGTGAGAGCTCAGCTCTGCTCTGCTCTGCCAGCAGCCAGCCATTAGTTAGATAAGTTGCTGCTGCTGCCTCTCAACGCTCGCCCTTTTAGTTCTTCTCATTTTGAGGGCATGGCTCTGAGACACCTTCTCTGATCCGTTCCCAGGCCAACACCTGCTGGTGGAAACAGAGCATTTAATCACCTTGCTCACCCAAGGAGCTGCTCCCCTGGGCCAGGCAGTTGGGTTGGGCAGGATGGGATATTTCTGCTGGAAGATGCTCCGAGGCTGATGTGCTGGCTCCAGCTGAGCTGTGTTTGTAGTTTCCCAAATGTGCCAGACTAGGGAGAGCTTAAACCAGATACCTTATTTTCATCTGAAAATACCCAGTGTGACAGGGATGTACCAAAACACCACCCAGGCACTGAGCTCCAATAGCTTTTGGAACCTCACCTGGAGGTGCACAGCTGCACTGTGCCATCGGGCAGCAGGCGAGAATTCATCAGCATCTCCATATAGTCCCAGCCCTATCGTTTCTTTCCAGGCTGAATTATTAAGGAAGATTTTTGAACATAATTTTCTTCTTTTTTTGTTGTTACTTTTTTTTTTTTCTACCTTAGTAGATCACTCCCATCAGCTTTGTTTTCTCTTTGAGGGACTCTGTGCTCATGTGCTTCCTAACCTAGGGCAGGCTGCTTGAGTTTTGTAGCCCCTAGTGAGCTCTGGGGGCTTTGTGCCTGGTGACCCTGGCACTTGAGTGCATCCTTCTGGGGGCTGGACCACTTGGGACTCTGTTTTCAATTCAGTATCATGATTCTGCTCTGCTTTTATAGCTCAATCTGTGTATATTGTACACTAAATTATTTTTCTCCCCGTGAAGACTCATTGCAGAGCGTGCTGAGCCCTGGGAGCACAGGCTGTTATTCAGAGGGAGGTTAAGGCTGTTGCCCAGGTTCTCAGCAATAAGAGATAACAAAAAGCCATCAGATGGGATTCTGGGGAAGGCAGCACAGCCAGAATGAGGACTGATCTTCCCTGGGCTCCTCTGCTTCCACCAGCAGCCCCTTAGCTCATCGGTGGGGCTGGGCACCAGAAAGGATTATAATTAAAGATTTACTTGAAAGGGGGGTCTGGGAAGGATGTGTCAGAGTTGTTATTGTCACACGAGGGGTCTCTTCTGCGCGGGACAGATAACATTTAAAACACCTCAGCCTCGGGGTTACTGGCGTGGCACTGACAATAGCAGGCTTTAAGCCCTTGACTGCAGGTGCCAATGGTGAGATATGGGGGGATATCTGCCTGTAGCTCTGCCTTCCTAAAACCCGTGTGTGTCTGCTGATACCACTGCCTGTCTGTGGGCAGGGGAGGGCAGAGCTCCCTCCTGGCAGCCTAAAAGCCGGGACTGGCAACATCGTCTCCTCTGGCATCACGGTGCTGCCACAGCTGAGGGTTTGCTGCCTGGGAAGGCAGATGGGTGTGAGCCTTGCTCCCCTCCCTGCACCTCTTCCTGCACAAATTGGGCTGGATTTAGATGATCACAGGAGTTCCAGCTTAGCCTAAAAACTTGGGATTGAGGCAGGTGGGCTGTGCAGAGGGACAGCAGCAGGAGCACCCTGACACTCCAGTCATTCTGGCTGCGGCAGCTCCCCAGCTCCAGCATCAGGCTCCTCGTACCCCTGTGGTGGTTTTTTTTTGTTTAACCCTGGCTTATTGAGGCATTCAGGGACAGACTCCTTGTTTTAAAACGTCCTTGTAGCAGAGGTCGAGGCGGTTATTTGTAATTAAAGGGGTGTCTGCAAGCCGGCTGCCTGCAGGGCACTGAGAGCAGATCTCCTAAATCCAGCCTCAGCTCACCACTGCCTTTAAACCCCATCAAATGCTGCCTATCAGGGGACATTTAAGGAAACCTTTTAGTCAATATTGCCTTGAGAAATTCTCTACTTAAGAGCCTTAATGCCTCCTCATCCGCGGTGTGTGGTATAGGCCAACACAGACCGGGAGGCAGAGACAAATCCGCAAACTCTTTCATCTCGTGGATGAGGAGTGGGGAGGATGAAAACCCAAACTGCTGCCGCTTGGGAAAGTAAATGACTTCTCCCTGGGGGAGAGAAGTAAGATTTTTTTGAGTGCTGCTATTCTCCTCAAAGTGCTCTGCTTTCCTGGGGAGAGGTGGATTTGGCATAGAGGAGGAGCAGGGACCTCAAGTGCTTTGGAGCTAAACTTTGGCTTGGTGGGGGAGGTGTGCTTGTGAGCGGAGGATGGATGCGTGTGTCAGCATCTTCATCCTGGGGGTTCTTGTGAGTTTTAATGCATGTTCAATCATGTCCCTACTATGTGGCCAAAACCTGAGGCCTGAAGTGTTGCTGAAACATTCTTAGGAACAGCCTCAAGGCCAAGCTATTGCAAGATGCTGGTGGGGCTCCTGTGATGCCCACCACATCTGTCTTCCTTGCAATATTTTTAGCTCCTGTTTGCTTTTTAAATCTCCCCCCATGCACAGGCCCCTCCAGCCTGATTTCAGCCAAACTGGTCTGCCAGAAACATTGGGGCTGGGGTGCACGAGCTGAAAACCCCCAACTGGCAGCAGCAGTGCCCAGATGATGGAGAGATGATCCTGGGGATGAGCCCATTGCTTATGGGGAAGGAGGGAGAGGAATAATTTGTCTGTCACTCCTTCCTGGCAATGGATATTGCCCCGGAGGGCTGCCTCGGAGCCCTAGGTGGGAATCCTTTCTTCAGCAGCGGGTATGCAGAGCCACGCTGTGCATAAATAAGGGAGAACAAGTTGGCTTCTATTTTTATAGAGACCTTTTATCTGTCTGTCTTTCTCAACTGTCTTGGTCTTTTGTGTTACCTTTTTCTTCACTATCCCTCCCTTTCTGGTCTGCTTCTTTCTCCTTTCTGTGTCCCTCCTTCATTTTTCTTCACTCGGCAGCCTCACGCTAATTAAGCCTGCTAATTAGTTCGTGTTTGTGCATACAGCAAACGAACGTTCCATGCTGTGGGTGCTAAATATTAGACATTACGTTGTCTGCTAAATCTTGGGCCCAAGAAACTGTCTCTGAAGAGGTGTGAGATGTACGCGAGGAGGTTGGTGTTAGTGCTGGGTGTGCAGCGTTGCGTTGTGTGTAGGACCCTGCAATCCTGTCTGGGTTGGCAGCGTGGTGTGGGATCACTACACGTGGGAGCTTCTAAACTACCTGTATCTTATAAATACCATCAAATACAAGCGCAAAGCTCATGTTTGAGTGCTGTCCAGGCATGGGTTTGGATGTGATCATGTAGGCATGTGTAGATGGGTCCTGAGAGATCTGGAGGGTCGGGGTGGGTTGGTGGTTGCTACCTTAAAAAACCAGCAAAGCAGCAAAAGATTCAATTTCGACACCTCCACAGTTTGATCAGAACTCCCCGAGTCAGATGTGTTTAGGAAGAAGAGGTTTCTAACAGGGCTTGTGTCCTGATTCGGTGCAAGAAGTTGCTCTTAATCCTCATCCGACAACTGCCTCAGAAATCATTTGGTATATGGGGCTGAGTATAGAATAAACTGGGTTATTATAAATAATGAGGCAGTTAGTTATGTATGTACGTTCTGTACAACTTGCTCAGCGTCTTTGCCATTGACGTGGGAATAAAGTATCCTCTCCTGCCTGAATAATAATCAACCACCAGGCTGGTCCCTCTCCCTGGACCCCTTGTGCTCTGCAGCTCCCAGCACCTGGCTGGGGCAGGGTGGATTAATGCTGTGCACAGAGCCTCTGGCTGTGGCTGCCGGTGATTTATCGGCAGCAGGAGCTGGGTTTGTCCCTCCCTGGTGTAAATCAGCAGCTCTCCATCAGTGTGGGTGTAGAGCACAGCTCTCCTCCCCAGCCGAGATGTGCTCCTGGGTGCTGCTGCTTCCCCCCAGCCTCCAGAATGACCCTGGGTGCTTTGCTGGGGGTTCAACCCCTGCCTGATGCTACCAAAGGACCATGAACTCCGTTTAGATTTCTTTCTACCATTTGCGCACCATGCAAGGGTTGTCTTTTCTTGTCTTTTTGGTAGGGACTGTGCAAACAGGGTCTGAGTCCTCTAAGCAAATGGAGAAGCTGCTGCTGTGTAAATCAGCTAGCAGTGGCTAAACTGCAGGGCTGACTCCTTTACAGGCTACCCGAGTGTGAATCCACTCGCTGAGAGCTGCTGCTGAACACAAACACCAAATGTGAGTGTTGCTCTGTACCCAGGGTGAGTTGTCCTCAGCATCCTGGGCAGTCCTAATCCCAATTATTTCTCTAACTCTGGAAACCCAATTATCTGCCTAGCTGCTGGGGTCAGAAAAAGAGGTAGTTAGGGTGATATAACTTCCATTACAGCATCCCCCAGGCTTTGCTGGATTATTTTCTTCCATTATGTCACGCTGTCAGAATCTGTTCCCTGAAAAGTCTGTGGTTTGATCAGCCCAAATGATCCTGGCAGGATCAGGGCATGTTAACACTTGGTCAACTGGGGTATGTGTGTAGGGCTTGTTTGGGGCGATGGCTTTGGTGGGCCCATCCAGAAACATCAGCCCCAGATGGTTCTCTATCTCCTGAGCACTGTAGCTTTATCTGCTGAGTATCCTGAGATGGCAAGGGTCAGGAGTTTTCAGGGCACCTTGTGCTCCCCTTTAGCCTTTGGCCATGGGAAGCTCTGCTGCTCTGGCTCCTGTTGAAGGTAGCTGAAGACACATGGACAACAGGGAGCTGGATGCTGAAATTCCTGCTGATCAGCACTTTGAGCTGGATGAAAGCCTGGAAGTGTCCTCCTAAATCAGCTCCCTGCACAAAATGTGGGCAATCCTATATCAGCACTGGCACTAAGCTGCTCGGGGGTTCTTATTTGTGGCTGGTGCAAACTGGCACTGGTGTACTGGAGACAGAGCGAGGTGGTGAAGGTCTGGTCTGTCCATCCCATGAATGTGCCTCATTCTGGGGCTTACGGACTGAGAGTAAACAGAGTGAAGTTCAGCAAAGTGAGTCAAGTTAAAAGCTTGGCTGAAGGGGGTTGTTTACATTCCCCAACCTTCTGTCTCCCCTGTCCTGATCAAAAATAAGCGCGGAGCAGCCTCTCTGGGAGTGTGCTCAAGACAAGATCACATCTGTCCCCTGCATTTCTTCCTCATCTCTCACCAAGCTTCTCCAGATGGCATCCCCTGAGGAAGACAGGGGGCAGAGGCGAGCTTTCCAATTAAGAACCAGGAGAACAGATGACTTGGCAGCACCACTGGAAATTGTCAAGACTTCCTCACCTCCCAAAAAAGTGAGCCCTGGAGCTGTCCTGCGCATGTGGTGCCTGCTCTCTACAGCAGGATGCTCTGCAGAGATCTAGTGTGGCCATGCTCCTCAATAATGAAAGCAAGGAGAAGAGAAAAGCCATGTGCGATGGTTCCAGCAGAGATTCGGAGCACAGGAGGGAAGGTTGGGGTGCAGGAGTATCATTACTGCTGTGGGGGGCTGCAGGAGAGGGTTTCTGCATCATCATATGGACAGCAGAGCCAAGTGGAGCACGGAGAAATACCTGGGCAGGTTGCAAGGGTAAGATTCCCCGGGGTGACCACGTGGTTTGGGGAGTTGCGTTTTCACTTTATACGCGCTGCTTTCACCAACAGCCCCTAAAAAATTGAAAAGCCAGAAGGTGATTGACACCTGAAAAATGAAACATTTCGTCTGGAAATCCGAGCTCTTATTGTTTTGTTTGTTTTTGCTAATGAAAACCAGGCTTTATCTTTTTCCCAAGGAGGGCAAATTCTGCAAAAATGTTCATTGCGTTGAAAGTCGAGATGGAAAATTTGAGATGAGCCTTCTGGGAAAGCCCCCAGTGAGGTTTCAAAGGAAACAAGGCAATTTAAAATTGAATCCAACCAAAGCCAGCAGAGAAAGCCAAGTTCCAGTGGAAGTGATGTACCCAAATCTTTGTGTCTGCATGGGGGAACATGGGGAAGGGATGGCTGCAGAAAAGGAGATGCCTTCTCAACTTCCCATCCTTTTGGTGCTGAGGAGATCTGTACCTCATCCAAGTCTCCCCTTCAGCTCATGCTGTGAGCTCCCTTCCAGGAGAAACACTTGTGTCACCAGACATGCAAAACTTAAAAGCTGTAGGTGGTATCTGAGAGCCCTGAAAGAGTCGCTGGGTGGGGAGGGATGTACCTTGAGGCCGGGAACATCCTTGTGCAGCAGGGAGCTGGACCCCAGGGGGGATAAATCTACTTGTTTTCCTTGAAGTCAGTGGGCTGGCAGTGATTTAGCTCAGCCCCAGAGCTGTAAGCCAGGATAAACCTGATCTGATCACCTGCCAGCTTGTGTGGCTGCTGGGAAACAAACGCTGCTGCCAACTGAGGATGCTGCTGGAGGTTTCTTTGGTCCCCATCTCTGGGGAAACCAAGATGTGTTTAGATTCAACTCTCCCGACCTGGGATGTCTTGTCAAAAGTCATTGCAATAGCTGGAAAAGCTGGAGTAGCACCAAGGGGGAAGAGGAGCAGGGGAGCGAGAACATCAGGTGCCAGGGAGCGCTCCTGCGGCAGCTGATGTGGGGCTGTCAGGTACTGTCAGTGTAATTATGGGAAATTGCTGCAGGATAAACATCACTGTATTTGGAAGAGTAATTGTGTGGCTGCCTCGGGTTCCTTTCGGCACGTCAGGTAGGCACCAATTTTAGCTCCTTGCGCCTTGACAAGCTCAGATGCTCCGAGGGAACGTGCTCTGGCCTCCCCCTCCTCTCTCTCCATCTCCAGTGACAGCCAGTGAGTGCAGCCCTCCTCAGCTCGCCCTCTCCTCCAGTGCTAGAACACCATTCCAGTAAGCGTAAGTGACATCCTAGTGGGCCCAGAGCTTCCCTTCTCCAGGGAAGGAGCAAACCAGGCTGCACGACGCAAGGCGACCAAAATTGGAGCCAAAAGCAGCCTTCATTTTGGCAGGAAAATGCAGCCTAGCAATTTTGTCGTAATTTGTGGGGGGTTTCCTATATGTTCTTGGTAGTAATCATGCTAAATCAAGACCCTCTTCCTATAATTGCAAACAACTTGTTGCTTTTTTGAGGAGAAAATCTGGCGAAGGCATTGGCAGGGCTGCTGGAGCCCCAGGTTCAATGTATTGAGATGCTTCTTGTGCAACTGTCTCTAAAAATCCAACCCTCCCCCTCTCTGGCATGTCCATCTGTAAAGAAGAAACAAATAGAAGCAGAAGAAATGACGCATAAGCCAGAGATTTGGCGAGAATAAAGCCCAGCCAAGGGTAAATCAGAAGTAACACTTGAAATAGAGTATCAGCAGCAGAGTCTGTGCACTGCTGGGTAGGGAGCTGGATGGATTTCCAATGAAGAATGGGTGAAAACCAGTTAGATTTGTCTGTGTGAAGGGTGTGTGTACCCATGTCCTTGCTGGAGCTTGTTCTGCAGAGCAGCTGGGAGCAGGGTATGGCCAAAGTGACTGAGAGAAACACTCTCTGCTGCTGGGAGAGGCTTGGAGCTGAGTTTAAACTCAAGTTTAGCTCCTGGTACTGCCTGAGATTTGGAGTGTGACCACAGCTGAGTTGAGTGACCCCTGGGGAAACCAGTAACTCCAGGGGAGGGGGCGTTGAGAAGACTTGAAAGAGTGATTAGACCAAGCAGATGGGTGTTTGTGTGGAGAAAGATTAACAAATTGGGATGGATAGCCAAGCCATAAAGTATCACAGGTAGATAATTACATGGTAGATGGATGTGCTTCTGAAATATGATTGATCGCTGGGTAGTGATGAGTAGCTGGAGAAATGGGTGTGAAGAGAGGGAAGGAGGCTCTTCTGAATGGAGTAATCTCGCCTGTGTAACTCACAACAAGAAAAACACTCAAGTCAACACACACCCACGTGCGTGTACAGTTGGCAGTTTTTGTAGAATCCTGTTAAAACCTCCAAATAACTTTATAAATAAAACCTTTGCTGTCTTGCTGTGGAGCACGGCAGGGGGGAGGAAAGAGGAGTTGTGAAGCCTGCCTCCTCCTGCAGCAGTTTACAAGGCAACAGGGACGTGCCCAAGGCTTTGAGTTCAAAATGCTGTGGTTTGAGGGTGGCGTCGCTCCTGAGGTTCAGCCAGGAAGGAGCCTGTTGCCATCACCCCCTCTGGGCAAGCTCTGTTTTTGAGCTTGTGTTCCACTGCCTGCAAACTGGTCATGGTAGCTGAGGGATGGGGTTGGATGGTGCCTCAATGGAAGGAGCCCTGTGGTGTCCACCTCCATGGCAGGTAGGTGCAGGTCTCCTGGCACAGAGCAGGGTTAGATTCATAGAGTCATAGGGTTGGAGGAACCCTAAAGATCACCTCATTCCAACCCTCTGCCATGGGCAGGGACATCTCCCACTAGTCCAGGTTGCTCAGAGCCCCGTCCAACCTGGTTTTGAACACATCCAGGGATGGAGCATCAACAGCTTCCATGGGTAACTGCTTCCAGTGTCTCACCACCCTTACTGTGAAGAATTTCTTCCTAATATCTAGTCTAAATCTCCCCTCTTCCAGTTTAAAGCCATTACCAAGGCTTACTGCTGGGCTCAGCTAGGGGACTAACAGCTCTAAGTTATTCTGGGAAAGTTCAGAAGAAATGGAATGAAGAGAATACTTAGTGCAATGTTTGTGGACAAAATGCAAGAAAAACAGCAACAGCAAAAAACCACAACCAAACAAGTCATCTGTGATGCTGAGTGCTATGCTCAGACCTTAGAAGAAGATTCTTTTCCAGCAGGCCCCAATCTCCTGAATCCTCTCCATGATTTAGCCCCAGGCATCTGTGCAGCAGAAGGGTTGTTTTTTCTGGGAGGAACCCACCAGTCCATGGTCCACCTTGAGATACAGGATGGCCTCTGGAGCCAGGATTCTGTTGTCATTTGAGTGCATGTGGCTGCGGATCACAGAATGTTTGGGATTGGAAGGGACTTTGCAAGATCATCTAATGCAATTCCCCCATTGCTGGAGCAGGATCACCCAGACCAAGTCCCACAGGAACTCGTCCAGGCGGCTTTGAAACATCTCCAGAGAAGGAGACTCCACAACCCCCCTGGGCAGCCTGGGCCAGGCTCTGGCACCCTCACTGCAAACAAGTTCCTCCTCACATTCCAGTGGCACCTCCTGTGTTCCAGCTCGCACAAATGCTCCTGTGGCAGAAGGGAAGGTGACTGATTGTGGGAAGCTGTCTATCAGGGAAACCTTATTACGTGAGCTATTGACAGAGATTAATTTATTGTTAGAGATCGCTCTGATTCCATTAAGGGAAGCGCTAAGGCACCTCACAAATTTGCTGACCCGGTTCAGGCTGTTTGCTTGTCAGTCAAACTAATGCACCCTGGCACTTCCCAAGTTAATTTGCTGCCTAGGTTAGCCAGCCTTGCCGCTCTGACACCTTATAAATCACAGCTCTTAAAAACTAATGTTTGCATACGTGTATTAGTAGCATCACAAAAAGCCAAATCTGCCCGCTTGCCGCAGTTCAGCGGCTCCAGGCGTGAGGAGAAACTCTAAGAAAAAAAGCAAGTTGGAGAGAGAGAAGTGTCGGAGGCGTCCCCCTGCACATTGGGGACTCCAGCACTGACCTCCGGTTAAATATTTGCGCTGCCTGGGCCCAGCTGGGGTCACCTCTGTAAATTCCACTAATCTCTTCATCTGTCTCTCTCTTTTTTAGAAGATTGACTAAACATCCAGCTCCTGAGCTGGAGCAGAAAGAGGCGGTGCCTGCAATAAGTCTGTTGGGAGCAATTACTACAGATGAGTTTAGGCTTAATTTATTGCATGGGGGGGGGGGGGGTTGGGAAGAAAAAAGATCAAAAGGAAATTTTTTGTCCGCTGCAGGAAAAGCAGATAAAGCGGCCGTGAATTTGAGGGGGGGAAGAGCTATTTTAGTATTCAGATAAATCAGCTTTTAAAGAGCAGTAATAGAGAGAGTTGAGGGTGGATGGTTACTTGAGAGCTACACCTCGCTGGTGGCAGCGGAGCTCTGCAGCCAGTCCTGTGGCTGCCCAACTGGGCAGCATCGCTTCTGCGTGGGGATTTGTACCAGGGCAAAAAACCCCTCTCTGGAGATTGAGAGAGTTTCATCAAAGCTTTTTGCTCCGCACCTCACGCTGCTTTCGCATGTGATCTACATCAAAGCATCCGAGGGCTGTGTGGAGCTGCTCTAGCTGCAAGAGCGAGCTGTTTCCACCCAAAGCAGGGATCTGTGGAGAACTGCTCCTTCTTAGCAGCAAACCCAGCACATCGGCCTCTCTCAGGCTGGGGAGAGCAGCGGGGGCTGCTGCTGAGCTGGAGCCCAGGCTGCTGCCCCCCAACAAAGCCCCCTCCATGGGGGACGTCACCCCTGGAGAGCAACGGTCAGTCCCTGTGCCTCTCATCTCCTGTTCTTAGGTGCAGAAAAACTCCTCGCTCTCCCTTCGTCTTGCCATGAGAGCTCCTCTGCTGATGCTACAAGCAGGAGCTGAGGTGGTTTATCTTCTGCTTTTGCCCCTTGGGGTGTTTTATCTTCTGCCTTTGCCTCTTGAAGCCTGTGCTCTGGGTGCTGTTTCTTCCTTGCAGGCTCTGTGCTGAGCCCTTCCTGCAGCTTTGGAGTTGGGAGGTGCCTCAGCATGGAATCTTGTAGTGTCTGTGTCCATAGACAGCGCAATGGGGATTGAAAAGATCAACATCCTGTAAAATATTGACAGTGTCGGTTAGTTGCTGTTGAGATATGCCAGTATGATGAATCTATTTAGGGTTTGTATGTTGGAAAAGACCCCCAAAAATGACCATTACCAGGTAAAGGACTTTATAACTTCCCTTTCCATGCTCAGCCTTGGTCCCTGCAAGCTCAGCGAGTCTTGTCCTCGCAAGGGCTGCACAGACACAGGGATGCTGAAAAGAAAACTGTGGATGTTTGTTCCTGGTGGGTCCATCGGAGCAGCAGCTCTCCCAGCTCTGGTGGCAGGAAAGCCAGTGCTGCTGGGGCAGAGAGCTGGTGCTGGGCTGGGGGACACGCATGAACAGGAGCCCTTGCTTCTAGGTGACAAGGGAAGGCGACATTTAATAACCCCAGTGCCTTATCCCAAATGTTATCCTCAGTGCCTGAGCTCCCTGGGCTGGCTGAGCCGCCTGCCCTTCCACCCCATCCATTACACCCCACGGCATCGCCACGCAGACGCAGGGACCAATTTACTTGATAAATTCTGCTGCTTGTTATTTGAGGGATCGGACAAGCCTCGCGCTTTCGGGAGATTAATTTTTGATTTATTGTCGGCTACAATGATTTATCCCGATCCTTCCCCAGAGAAAAGACAGGGCTGTAAATATTTTAAATGCCGTTGGCTGGTGACAAGAAGCATTGCCGGATGGTAACAGGGTGGATGGGGGATTGAAATCATAGCAGCCTTTCTACTAAATTACTTAGAGGCAACTCCAAATGTCTGCTGGTCCGTTCGAACGGAGGCAGAGGAAGAGGGAAAGAAACCCCGCCACATGTTAAATTGTTATCTTATTAACTGAGACGATGTTCCTGGCTTTCTCTGCTTGCCCTCGGTGCCGCCGCTGCTGCTGCTGATTGCAATGAATTGAATTTCAAAGCATGATCTGGCCTCGCTAGGAGCTCGCCGTGCTCCCTGGTGAGAAATAGAGGCGACTAATAGGAGCTGCATTTTAAAGACAGGCCCAAAAACCCAACAATAACCCCCAGGCGAGGGGCTGCTGGAGCCCTTCTACTCCTGTTGGGGATCTCCAAGTGCTCTGCAGCAGGAGGGGAGCATCGCGCTGTCCCCATCTCACCCCTGGGGCCAGAAAAGGCAATCCCGAGGTCACGTTATGAACCAGCAGCAGAGTTAGGAGAGACCCTTGGGTGTCCTGAGATGTTGGCCAGTGTCTCGGCCACAGGCTCCCACTGTTCTTCAGGAGACCCAAAGGGGCTCGGTGTTCCCAAGCACTTGGACAAATCTGTTACCAAGGAAATGCCCCAAAACTTTCTTCCTTGACCCCTGCCTGAGCTGGACGTTGCTCTGACCCCAGTTATTGTGGCAGAAACCTCCCCATGGAGGAATTTGAGGGATCCCAGGGTGGTCTCGAGCAAAGGCAGGGCCCGTGGTGGTCCCTGCTCCTCCGAACAAGACATCCCTGTTGGTGCTCCCTTGATGCTGGTGCTTCATCGATGACGTGAGGAACAGGATCAAAGCAAAGCTCGATACAGCTCTTGAGGGAGAGCAAAAACACACAGAGTCTCCTCGCTAAGATATGCAAAATATGCAAATCGGTTTCTTTTTTTAAAAGACAACGTTTCGTGCCCTTCTCCAAAAAGTTGGAGACAAGCGCAAGTGTGTAGAGCTTGGGTTTTCTTCAGGATCCCTCTTGTTCTTCTCCTCGTTGACGCTCGCAGACGTCAGTGCTGATGGCAGCCGGTTCTTTGCTGCGCACCAATGCAGGATGAGGTTCCTGTCACGGCTCTCTGTGCCCCAGCATCCCAAACCAAGCCCTTCCTGCGACCTGCAGCGAGGCAGAGTCTGCCACGTGGGCAGCTGGAAATCGGACGGCATCCCTTTCCGTATTTTGAGCAATTGTCCATGGATTCTCCTTTCTGCTGCTCTGCCGAGGCCGCTGTGCTGAGCTCCGTCAGCGCCGCTTGTTTGCAGAGGGCTGATCGGCAGCAGTTGCTCGGAGCCCAGCTGCGTCCTGTGCTTCCCCATAAACCTAATGGGGTGTGAAGAGGAAACACGCGCAGGGCTTGGGGGGAACCTTCTGTTTTCATGCCCTCAGCTGACTCCGCTGCTGATTCCGTCGCTCGCCTGCCGTCGGTGCTTTGAGATCCTCAGCCCTGGAGAAGCGCAGGATGCTGTTGTCTCAGCACCTTCTTTTCCCCCCAACGCGTCCCTGCTGCGACACTGCCGGCGGGTGGACAATCGGCACCAGGATTTTCCTTCTCCTAGGAGACCCTTCTGCCTCTCCTCATTCAGGAGCAAAGGTGGTGGCCCAAATTTCCTCTGACTGGGTTGTTTCCAAGCTCCCTTCGCCACCGGCCCGCAAGAGCATCATTACCACAGAATCATTAAGGTTGGAAATGACCTTCAAGATCATCAAGTCCAACTGTCAAAGAGGAGGCTGGTGGCTGTTGCCGTGCACCACTTGCACGCATCAAGGGGACAATCACACACACCAGTGCCACCCACGGAGCATTTCACCCTTTCCCACCTCTCTCTGCCAGCAGCCAGAGCCCCCCAGCCCTGGTAGCTGCGGGGTGAGGAGCCCACGATGCCCACCAGCATCTCCTCCTCCCAAAATAATGCTCAAGAGGATGCTGGTCCCACCTCGTGAGCAGAGCAGTGGGGTGAGGGTGCAGCATCATCCTGCTCTGGCACTGAAGTGTGGAGAGGGCTCTGTGCCAGCAGCCGGAGCTGCAGCTCCTTCCTCCGCTTCTCTATTTTATTTTTTATTTTTTTTGCCTGAGCAGCAAATAAAATCCTTTCCTCCTGCTGCTAAATTGGAGAGAAAGGGAAAAAAAAAAACCCGCCGCAAAAAACCAACACAACAAAACAACACTCCCCTCCCCAACCCAACAATAAGTGTCTTGGAGGAAAAAAAAACAACCACCCCTGACTGGAGCATTGAAGATAAAAGAACGGCTGTTAAATGAAAATGTTGAAGCAGAAAGGCGTTAGGCAGCACTGGTAATTGTTAATTTGTACTCAGATTTAGTACGAAAGGGTTTTTATTACTTCAAATATGCATTTATTCTGGTTTTCCATTTGGAGCAGTAACAGGCAGATGAGCTTTCAAACCCCCAAGGTATTGGGCAAACTAAAAAATAAATCCTTTAATGGATTTTCAAGTCCCAGCAACCTTTTTTTTTATTATTTTATTTTTTAGTTTTAGGTTTTGTTCACGTTTAGAGCAATACTGTGCGCGATTACAGCGGCACGACTAGGGCACCATTAATTGGCTGAACTCCTTAGGGAAGAGAAAGCATCGCTGGGGGGGTCAAGTCCAGGGGTCACAGGGAGGATCCTCATGGGAGGGGCTCTGAGACTGTTACTTCTTGTTGGAGGAAAGCAGAGAGGGTGCCCAGGAGCTGAGCTTTGCAGGAGCCCACCTCAGGAGACAGTCCCGGAGCTCTCATGCTGTACAGACCAAAATTAGAACAAAAAAAATCCCGTTACTTCTGCTCTGTCACAGGTGGGGAGCGTGGGAGTGAAAACAGCAACTTCTTTGTGCTGCAGCAACCGGAGCCCCCAGCAATACTGAGCCAAACCAGGAACCAGCATAACCAGTAACCCCAGATCCCAGCCCGTTGTGACTCCAGGGTCATGGCTCCCTGTCCACACATTTATTTTTGGCTCCGTTGCCATCCCAGCAACTGATGGGTCAAATCCCTGCCTGCTCCAACTCACCCCTGCCCACACCAGCACTTGGAAGCTCTGGGTGCTCCTGCAGTGATGCTGGGGGGTGTCTGGCTGCGACCGAGGTGCCTGCCCCAGTCACCAAGGGCTGGAACTCGAGGTGAGGATGATTTAGGAGAGTTTTCTGCCATGCATAAGCTGGCTTTTTTAGTATTATTATTTAATTTATTTATTTTCCTTTCCTGCGAGAAATATTCTGGTTTAAATGGGAATCGATTCAGGGAAGTCTGACAGGCGAATGCTATAAACAAGATCAAATGAATTTATGACTGTTGTCCCTTCCAGCTTGATAATCAATGAACTGTCAGGGGAAAGACGCTGGAGTGGCAAAGCACCGGCTCTATATCAGCAAAAGTAAAAGTCAAATCAGGCACCGTCGGATGCTCACAGACACGTGCGGGCTGGAAAATGATCTGATTTAAAGACTCCACCCCAAGCCAGTTAAATTCTGGCCCAGCCTGCACACCGCCTTGGTTTGCAGCCACTGAGATTGATGTGCAAATACTGAGTAGCTGCGTTCCCGCGATATTTGTTTACACTTTGCATCATTTGTAGATCACTTGTTTTGCTTTCATCCATTTATTCCCCACCTCCGTGTCTGGGTCGTGCCTCCTCTGGGGACACCCGTGCTGGGGAGCCCCGACCTACCCCGGCAGGTACCGCTGCTCCCACACCACCCGGGGCTTGTTGCCTGTTGTCTGTGTAGACTCAGCCGTTGCTGTCTCGTTAATGATCTGTGTGTGTCCTGCAGCTTTATGATCTGTTATTCTCTCTGAAGAACTCGGGTTTCTCACAAGTTTGTGGCAGAGGCTCCCAACGGGTGGGTTTTACTGCCTGAATTGCAGGGTTGGGACAACCTCATCTCGGGCTGGTCCATTAACAAGTAATCACTTTCTCTCCAGCCCACATTCGGGTTGTGTCGGCTTCTCCTCTCGTTTTCATTAGCTCAGAGTGTGCTTTGAACTGTGCTGTGTCAGGAAACACAGACGCAATCCAGCCCACCCCTCTCCCACCCCGTGGCCGCTGCAATTTCCCTGAACTGAAGGGGATTCACCTTGTTGAGACTCTCGTAGCCCCAGGATGGATGAGGAGGTGAGCAAAGGACTTGGCCTTAGGAGGATGCAACCAGGGATACTTATTCCAGAGGGGGTGAGCTCTTCAGCACCATAAATCCCGAGATGCAATGACTAAGGCAGAATGAAAAGCATTAACACCTAAATCCTTTTCAGAGGTCCTATTAACTTCCTGATGCAAGAAACCCCCCATTCCTCAGGATCACCCCAAGATCCTTCTTTGTTCTCAGCTGGACCCTCCCTGCTCTTTAATTCCCATTCACACCCATGGTGCTCCGTATCTCCAGATGGGATAACAGCGTCTGTACCTGTACAGGTGATGAGGCTACCTGAATGGTGCCTTCTGGCCTCAAAAGCCCATCAGTCAAGCCCAGACTTCGTGCTTGCTCTGCTCCAGAGCTCAGGGAGCCTGGCAACACCAAGGGCTGCACAAGCTGGGCCCTGCCATGAGCATCCTTCCCAGCGATAAACATGTCAGATGCACTAAGCTTGCAAGGATCGATTCCCTTCACAGGATCAACAAAGCAATTTGCTGTCTAGGTCTTGTTCTGTGGTGAATAATAAGCAGCTGTGGAAGCTTGGCCTGTGTAACACCTTGTGCACTTGAAATTTGGAAGCCATCAGGGATTGTAAAGGCAGGGAGCGGAAAAACGTGGAGAGGGAAAGAGGGAGGGGAATTAGAGCCATTGATTGTCGGCGTCGTCTTCTCAGGTACCTAATCCATTAAGGGCTCTTCAGGTTCTCGAGTGCTGCAGGCGAGCAGAGGGTTCTAATTCAGCGGGGTGTGAAAGGGCCTCTGCAGCAGTACCAGCTCTGCCTGGGGGCCATGAAGCAGCTTGGGCTGCTCCAGTGGTTGGTCATCATCTTGTGAGGAGCCTCTCTCCTTTTTTAATTAGTCCTCCCACTTCAGGGCATGCCCAGCCTTGCAGAGCAGAGGCTGCTGAGCAGCTGAGCTGCAGGGGGCAGGACATCTCCATCCCCACAGCTCTGCGGAACAAGGGCGAACTCCCAAGGACAGATCTCTTGGAGCCCTCTCCAAAACCATCCTCCTTCCTCAGGCCACCTGTGGCTGGCTGGTGCTTAGCTCTGGTCATCTCCCCGTGCTATCTCTCTGCGCACAGCCCAGCCTCTGGTCGCTGGGAAGCGTGTTATACTCCACTGGACGCACTGACACCCTGCTAGACCCTCTAGCGCTGCCTGTGCCATGAGCCCAGTGTTGAAAATGCAGGAGCTGTGCCCTCCTTAAGGAGCTGCACACCCTCATCAAGTCCCTTCAGCAACGACCTGCACCGAAGGCAGCTTTGGCCTGGTGCACCCAAAGCCTTGCAGATCGCCCTTCCCCAGGGGAAACGCCCAAACCCAGGTGCTGGTGCTGCACATGCAAAGTGCAGGGGTGAAGGCACATGGCCCGTTCCTGTGGTGTGTGCCCTACCCGAGATCAGATGCAAAACCAGCCGCTGTTTTCGCAAGGTCGCATGACTAACCCAATGCTCAGAGAAAAGGAAACCCATGCACATACCCAACTCTGGCCATCCCCAGCCGTATGAGCCCTGCCCCAGCAGCCACTCTCAGCTCTCTCTCTGACAGCAGCATTTTGTCCCTTTTGCTCCCTGGAGTGTTTTCAGCATACCAACACCAGTCCATTAACATTGAACCCAGCCCTCCTTCCCCTTAGCAACAGCATCAATATTTATGATGTGTAGCTAATGCAGTCTACTTATATGACTTCTAGGATTTCAGGTGGGAATTCTTTGTACAAAAGCCCTCTATTACCTTGCAGGATAGGCTGCTGCTGCTCACCTGCAAAACAAGCGTTCTGGAGCTGCGACCTTTCTTTTACAAGCTCTTTCATGCTGAAAAGCCCCAGCCTGCAGCGGCTTCTCAATCACGGGTAATTTAAGTGGCAATATAGGTACCAGCAACCCACCTAATAGTAATTGCTCTGCTTAAGCAGGTTTCTGTGAGCGCCTGAAAAGGATCAAGCCTATTGATTAGCCAATAACCTATATACAGGCTTCAGTGTGAACTCTGCGGCTGGCTGCTTGTGTCACACCAGACGGTGAGCAAGCTGGACACCCTCAGGGTTGGCTTCATTAGCCTCTTGCCAGGCAAGGCTATTTGAAACGCTGCGAAATGTCTGTGTCAGGGCATAACGAAGAGCTTGGAAGGTGGTGACGGAGGGAGGCTGATGTGGTGGATAATAATTTGGTCTTTGGGTATTGAATAATGTTATGGGGCTGGTGAATGGAAGGTTAACAAATTCCGCAGGGTTTGAAGTGTCTGGTGAGCAGCCCATGAGCCAGCTCTCAAAGGCAGGGTGCAGGGTGTCACAGGTCACTGTACCAGCTTGTGAGGGTCTAAGTACATATAAAGACTGTCATGTCTTCTTCAGGCTCTTCTCCCACCCCACAAGCTGACGCTGGGACATGCCAGCTCCGTGCTGCTGCAGTTTCAGTGTCCTGCTGTTGTTCGGATTTTAAAGGGGTCACTCTAGAAGGTCGTTCATCCTCCCAGACAGCAAAGGCTTTCTGCAGGAGGGATCTTTTTCAGCTCACTGCCTGGCTAAGGAGGGCTGGGAGAAGTCTGGCTGTTTTATTCTTTTCCATGTAAATAGGATGTTCAGCAAGAGTGGTGGTTTCAAGTCAAGCAAAACCAATGCTGAGTGTTGATCAAGTCCCATGTGCTTTGGTTTAATTCAGACACGGCCATTTAGAGAAGGAAGCCAAATGCTTTGTATGACCCAGCACAGTTCCCATTCCTCCCTCCCTCCTTC